>CM076576.1:576500743-576687647 GCA_034641835.2 Pinus albicaulis | reverse complement strand
TCCGTTTTCCCAAAAAAATTCTTTTAGGGCCTCAAAACGACTTCGGAAGTTTAAGACCTGAAAAACTGCTAAAAGTAGTAAGTTGTGCCGAAACTTACAAACTAAAATAACTGATGGTGGGGGTTCAAATGGACTCAATGGGTGGCCACCAATATCCACCTAGATTATTAATGCCCCAAAACGGCTCTGGGTGTGAAGGACCCGAAAACTTGCTATAAATAGTAAGATGTGCTGAAGTTGAAAAACTCAAAGAATTGATGCTACGGGTCCAAATGGAATAGGTGGGAGGCCACCGATATCCACCTGGATCATTCCTCCCTCCTTAGGAAGCAATGGTCTCCATTGCGTTAAGTTCCTCCATCGGGGGGGGGGGGAATTTTGCTGAACTTGGTGTTGGATTTGTCCAGGATGTCACGGACCTGTTGGTAGACGTGCTGGATGTAGATGTGCCACCGGTGGGCAGCCATTGAAGGATCTAAAAAAAAAAAAAAATTCCATCATCGTGTTCCTCTGTTTCTCGAGGGAATCCTCGAGCAATATTTTGACAGGATCTCCTGCTCCCTCGTCTTTCTTTCCTTTCGCCATGGGGGGTCGTCGGGGTTGTGAGGTTGAACTCCTTATACCCTGGCTGCGTTGGGGACATGAAGAGAAAAACAGAGAAAGAGCAGACCCGCTTTGATACCACTGATCCAGAAGTTTATGCAGGAACGCAACAGAATACAAATATAACCATAGATACAGAGATGCAGCGGAAATAATGCTTCATTTTATTAATAAAATAATGACTGCAATAAGCTTACAAACATAATGGAAACAAGCTAGGGCGTTGGTAGTGTATCTCTGAGAAGAGATGTAGCGTACGCAGGCCTCTAAACTATGTTACATTGAGGCTCGCAAGCCTATTACAGACATAATGGAAATAGATGAGCTAGGGTACTGGCAGCGTATCCCTGAGAAGAGATGTGGCGGATACCAGCCCCTGAAATGTGTTACAATGCAGACATGATGGAGATGTGGCGAGCTAGGGCACTGGTAGCGCTTATCTCTGAGAAGAGATGTATCAGCTCCCAGCCCCTTGAACTGTCTTACAATGAGGCTCGAGGGCCTATTTATTGTTGATAAACAATGTAGAATCCGAAACGTCCAAAACCCTAATCGTAGGAGATGAAGCACCAAAACTGTGGGCCCCGTTTGGGTAAATTGGTGGTTCAACTTCCCGGGGACGTAACTTTGGCATCCGATCTCTGTTTGACGTGCTCAATAGCTCGTTAGAAATATTTTTCCGAGGAGTACAAATTTTGAACAAGAAACATTGGTCCATGGACCCATGTTGCTCTCCGTTTTCCCAAAAAACGTCGTTTAGGGCCTCAAAACGACTTCGGAAGTTTAAGACCCGAAAAATTGCTAAAAATAGTAAGTTGTGCCGAAACTTACAAACTAAAATAATTGATGGTGGGGGTTCAAATGGACTCGATGGGTGGCCACCAATATCCACCTGGATTATTAATGCCCCAAAACAGCTCCAGGTGTGCAGGACCTGAAAACCTGCTATAAATAGTAAGTTGTGCTGAAGCTGAAAAACTCAAAGAATTGATGCTGCGGGTCCAAATGGAATAGGTGGGAGGCCACCGATATCCACCTGGATCATTCCTCCCTTCTTAGGAAGCAATGGTCTCCATTGCGTTAAGTTCCTCCATGGGGGGGGAAATTTTGCTGAACTTGGTGTTGGATTTGTCCAGGATGTCACGGACCTGTTGGCAGACGTGTTGGATGTAGATGTGCCACCGGTGGGCAGCCATTGAAGGATCTGAAAAAAAAATTGTCCATCATCGCGTTCCTCTATTTCTCGAGGGCATCCTCGAGCAAGATTTTGACAGGATCTTCTGCTCCCTCTTCTTTCTTTCCTTTCGCCATGGGGGGTCGTCGGGGTTGCGAGGTTGAACTCCTTATACCCTGGCCGCGTTGGGGACATGAAGAGAAAAACAGAGAAAGAGCAGACCCGATTTGATACCACTGATCCGGAAGTTTATGCAGGAACGCAACAGAATACAGATATAACCATAGATACAGATATGCAGCGGAAATAATGCTTCATTTTATTAATAAAAGAATGACTGCAATAAGCTTACAAACATAATGGAAACAAGCTAGGGCACTGGTAGTGTATCTCTGAGAAGAGATGTAGCGTACGCAGGCCTCTAAACTATGTTACATTGAGGCTCGCAGGCCTATTATAGACATAATGGAAATAGATGAGCTAGGGTACTGGCAGTGTATCCCTGAGAAGAGATGTGGCGGCTACCAGCCCCTGAACTGTGTTACAATGCAGACATGATGGAGATGCGGCGAGCTAGGGCCTTTGGTAGCGCTCATCTCGGGAAAAGATGTATCGGCTCCCAGCCCAGCGAGCGTCTTACAATGAGGCTCGAGGGCCTATTTATTGTTGAGAAACAATGTAGAATCCGAAACGTCCAAAACCCTAACCGTAGGAGATGAAGCGCCAAAACTGTGGGCCCCGTTTGGGTAAATTGGTGGTTCAACTTCCCGGGGACGTAACTTTGGCATCCGATCTCTGTTTGACGTGCTCAATAGCTCATTAGAAAGATCTGTCCGAGGAGTACAACTTTTGAATGAGAAACATCGGTCCATGGACCCATGTTGCTCTCTGTTTTCCCAAAAAACGTCGTTTAGGGCCTCAAAACAACTTCGGAAGTTTAAGACCCTAAAAACTGCTAAAAATAGTAAGTTGTGCCGAAACTTACAAACTAAAATAACTGATGGTGGGGGTTAAAATGGACTCGATGTGTGGCCACCAATATCCACCTGGATTATTAATGCCCCAAAACGGCTCCGGGTGTGCAGGACCTGAAAACCTGCTATAAATAGTAAGTTGTGCTGAAGCTGAAAAACTCAAAGAATTGATGCTGCGGGTCCAAATGGAATAGGTGGGAGGCCACCGATATCCACCTGGATCATTCCTCCCTCCTTAGGAATAAATGGTCTCCATTGCGTTAAGTTCCTCCATGGGGGGGGGGGGGGTTTGCTGAACTTGGTGTTGGATTTGTCCAGGATGTCACGGACTTGTTGGCAGACGTGCTGGATGTAGATGTGCCACCGGTGGGCAGCCATTGAAGGATCTGGAAAAAAAAAAATTGTCCATCATCGCGTTCCTTTGTTTCTCGAGGGCATCCTCGAGCAAGATTTTGACAGGATCTCCTGCTCCCTCGTCTTTCTTTCCTTTCGCCATGGTGGGTCGTCGGGGTTGCGAGGTTGAACTCCTTATACCCTGGCCGCATTGGGGACATGAAGAGAAAAACAGAGAAAGAGCAGACCCGCTTTGATACCACTGATCCGGAAGTTTATGCAGGAACGCAACAGAATATAGATATAACCATAGATACATAGATGCAGCGGAAATAATGCTTCATTTTATTAATAAAAGAATGACTGCAATAAGCTTACAAACATAATGGAAATAAGCTAGGGCGCTGGTAGCGTATCTCTGAGAAGAGATGTAGCGTACGCAGGCCTCTGAACTGTGTTACATTGAGGCTCGCAGGCCTATTACAGACATAATGGAAATAGATGAGCTAAGGTACTGGCAGCGTATCCCTGAGAAGAGATGTGGCGGCTACCAGCCCCTGAACTGTGTTACAATGCAGACATGATGGAGATGTGGCGAGCTAGGGCACTGGTAGCGCTTATCTCTGAGAAGAGATGTATCAGCTCCCAGCCCCTTGAACTGTCTTACAATGAGGCTCGAGGGCCTATTTATTGTTGAGAAACAATGTAGAATCCGAAACGTCCAAAACCCTAACCGTAGGAGATGAAGCACCAAAACTGTGGGCCCGTTTGGGTAAATTGGTGGTTAAACTTCCCGGGGACGTAACTTTGGCATCCGATCTCTGTTTGACGCGCTCAATAGCTCGTTAGAAAGATCTATCCGAGGAGTACAACTTTTGAACGAGCAACATCGGTCCATGGACCCATGTTGCTCTCCATTTTCCCAAAAAACGTCGTTTAGGCCTCAAAACGAATTCAGAAGTTTAAGACCCGAAAAACTGTTAAAAATAGTAAGTTGTGCCGAAACTTACAAACTAAAATAACTGATGGTGGGGGTTCAAATGGACTCGATGGGTGGCCACCAATATCCACCTAGATTATTAATGCCCCAAAACGGCTCCGGGTGTGTAGGACCCGAAAACCTGCTATAAATAGTAAGTTGTGCTGAAGCTGAAAAACTGAAAGAATTGATGTTGCGGGTCCAAATGGAATAGGTGGGAGGCCACCGATATCCACCTGGATCAGTAGATGAGTTTTTTATCCTTACGTGCTCAACTAGGTACTTCTCCATATATTCCCCAACCCAACTTCATCAGCATAGTGCTTACCTAATTAGCATGGGACATGGTTTATGGGTCAAGGAAAAATATCATACTTTAGTAACTAATTATCAAGGAGAAGAAGGAAAGTAGAGCTTTAGTAGTTTGGAAGTATCGCTTCAGTTTGGTTACTTGATTTACAGGGTCATACAAGTAAATTTCATGGTGTAACATGTACAAATGTATGGCATATAACAATATTTATGGCATCATTCCTCATAAAATAGGAAATTTGAAATAGGGTTGCATGCATTCCCCACCTGGCTACCTGACACATTCTTCTATTATCTTTTAACTTATTATTAGTTTTTTATTTCTAATTTGAGTTATCATTTGTGTGGTTGGGTAGGTGGTTGTTACTTTAATTAAATAAATAAAGAATACTCAGATTTACATAAGGTGCAAACAACTCACATGTATACTTCGTTCTTTTTCTAGGTATGGGGGAAGTCGCTTAACTAGAGCCCCTCACCCTTCACTATTTGCTGAATTATATTTTTTCTCTTAGTGTAGGTGAATAGTCTGAGCCATAGTTCCTCTGATTGCTTGTGTACATTAAGATTCTTAGTTTCTTTCGATGTTGAGACAATGAAAATTTGTTATTCTCGTTTTAATTCGGTTTTTGGTCTCTAATATGATCCCCTCCTATATTTTTATCATATTATTTTGCTTGTGTAAAACATTTTATCTCCCTTTAATTATTCCAATCCCAACCCTCTTTTACTAGTATTATATACCCTCTCTTTTAATTCCTTCTAACAAGATACAATCCATGCAACTCATGCTTTACATGGATTTTTCATAGGGGTTTATGAACGAACATATCTAAAACTATGAGATAGATCTAAATTCCATAAAATGTATTTTCATTTCAATTCCATTCACAATTCCCAAGTGCCAAACATCTTTAGATTCTAACGTAAGCCATATTTATTACTCTAGAAGGAAATCCTTGAACCTTTCCCACTCTCATGTGATGTTAGTTCCTTAGTGTTTTGTTTGTCAGAAGGCTTTGTTTTTTGTTTAATGTTAGTTTTGATATCATACTCTAGTTAATATAGTTCTTGGAGTCATGATACTTGTAATCAATTGTGAGCCAAGTCTTTATAGCACTTTAGTAGCATTAATGAGAACTTTATTTGTGCAAAAATGTTGGTAAAGTTTTCCAGGTAGTGCAGTTAAAGCGTTTGAACAAGTAAGAAGTGAAAACACTTAAAATCGATTTTTCTTTAATTTTAAAGGTTATGGATTCAATTTTTTTTTAATCCATATAATACATGTCTAAGATTTTTTGTTTAATTATCAGAAATTAGAGTATCATTCATTTATAAGTCATGCAAAATACAATTCCCTACTTATTTGAAGCACAATCTAACCTTCTATTTTAGTTGGAAACCATTTTCTCATATTATCCCACTAAGAAGGCATTTAAACAAACCTTGATTGCCGTAGTTGTTTGGTCCCATGGGAGATTGCCTCAATGAGCGCTACAACTTAATGTGGAATTAAAGGATCGGAGAAACTTAGGGTTTTTTTTAATATTTATAGGTTTTCGCAGGCAATAAATATTGGATGGTTAGAGAGATAAAATTGCAGGAGAGATAAAACTTGTGAACATAGATATAGTTCCTCGAGGAATTGGAAGTGTCAAGGTACTTTTCCTTTTTTTTCCGATTTCTGTTTTGCATTTTCGACAACCATTTTTGTGTTAAAATAACATACATTTTCCCTTTCATTTGGTTCCGGAGGAGGTAGATTATTTATGGCATGTATACAACCTTGCTTCCAAAGGTGACAAGCTCTCTTCAGTATTTTTTAGGTAGCACATATTAAAATATTCAATTTATTCAAGAAACTTGCATATGCCATGCATAAGAGGGTTTGGTATTTGTAATTTGAGTGGGATTGTTTATGAGAATATTTTCTCCCTGAGGAGACTATAATAATGTCAATTGGGTAGGGAATTTGTCAAATATCTTGTGTACATACTCAAATGTGATATTATTGTGCTATAAAAATGATATGTTATGAAAACCTCATATAAGTCTCCAAGTCTCAAAGGCATATTTAGTAATCCATGTAAATTTTCAAAGTCCAAGAAGCATGAATAAAATACCATTTTTCTTTTAGTTTAACTTTGTACAGGATCCTGGTAAATGTCCCTTTAAAGCAAGGGCCCAAGCCTATTGTAAATAGTACTCTTCATCATAAACATTTCCTTAGGCCCTCTAGTAGATAATACCCTTGATCATAAGGTTGGCCCTAGGGAATTACTCTTTGTATTTTTCTTTATTCTTGAAAATATAATAGAATTTTTATTCTTCATTATAGAATTATATATGAACATGATACCATAATATCTACTTTTTTCAAACACAACTTGACCTTTTGTTTTACATGGAGACCATTTTTGCATATTCTCACACCAAGAAGGCATTTAAAAATTCCTTAGCTATCATAGCCCTTCGGTCCCATGGGATATTACCTCAATGAGTGCTACAACTTACTGTGGAAACTAAAGGATCAGAGGAACTAAGTGTTTTTTTAATAATCGGTTGTTTTTGGATGCAATAACCATTGGAAGGTTAGAGAGAGTGAACTATAGGAGAAATGAAGCTTGTGCATAGAGATATAGTTCATAAACTCCATGGAAGTTGTTAATTTGATAGCTCAGTGATAAATTCCAATCATGGGACTAAATTCCTCTTTCAGAGGGGACTAATTTCAACCTTTGAAGCATTGTATTTGGATAAGGGAAAGTGTATTTTTGAAGTGAAGCACATAATCTCAAAATTTTCAAGGTTGGCCTAGGGACAAATTAGCCCTCCTCCAACACATATAAATACAAGTGACCTCAAGCTCATTTAGACACCACGTCATTGACACATTATTCTTCTATATCTTACTTAAAAGATGACAATGATGTTTTGGAATACATTCAAGGAAATATTCCTGAGCCCCCGAAATGTGCTCCTGCTGCTGCCAAGAACAAGTACAAGAAAGGTGAGTTAAAAGAAAAGAAAATTATAGCTGATGGTTTAAAGTATCATTTAATTTCCTATGTTGGAAATTTAAAAAAATTTAAGGACATGTATGATAATATAGATGGCATGTTACAACATCCTGTGACAGCCCACCCCATGGTTCTCTCATAAAATTCATTGTAAATATTTTTTACAAATATGTGAAATTAAGAAAAAATGGACTAAGTCAAAGGGACAAGGATTCCAGAGTTGGGTAGGAGGATTGCTTGATTCAGATGTTAAGGTTTTCTTGTGCAGAAAATCTAAAATGTTTGTGAATACCATTAAAATTTGGTTGGTGCATGAATTAATCAAGTGGTTCTTAAAGTTGAATGAATTCTGAGGAAGGTACAAAGGACCATGCACTTGGGAGCCTTCACAAGAAAAAGGGACAAGAAACCAAGAGGGGAATTGTGTAGAAAAATAAATCAAGGAAGAATCAATAAATGTAGAACAAGAAAGCAAGGACGAAGTAGTAAAAGAAGGCAATGCATGGTATTAGAATTCATGTTGAAGGAGAAAGGATACATAATTCGAGCAACAAAAAATAGACAAATCTGTTTCGATCAATAGAGAGCACAGAACAGGAGAGGAGAGAAGGGGATTGGATCTCAGTTTCCTTGGAGGCTGTGGGTTGAGTTTATAGTCTATGGAGTCTTGTAATAGTTTGGGGTTCCTTGGAGGCAGTGGGTTGAGATGGGATCCTTGGATCCCTGTAACAACTTGGGTCCCTGGATGCTGTGGGTTGAGACAGAGTCTCTTGATACTTGTAACAACTTGGATCCCTGGAGGTTGTGGCTTGGGATGTAATATCTAGATTTGTGTAACAGATTAGGTCCCCTGGAGGTTGTGGGTTGAGATAGAAGGCTTTGGATCCTTGGACATCTTGGATGACAAGTTAACCCTACAGTAACATCAAAATAAGACTTTATTAAAGACCTTGTGATGAAATCTTGACTAAACTGAGGGGGTGGTGAATCAGTTTAGTCCATTCATGGAAATTAAAATTATTTTCCTTAAACTCATTAACTAAACCATTACATGAGCAACTTAACAAATAATAATCAGCAAATTGAATGTATGAAAAAAAATTAATAAGAAAAAAAATGCATCACATCAACACATAATAATAATGCATATGGACACCATATATAAGTGGAAACCCATAAGGGAGAAAACCACGATTTTTATTATCATTGTGATGCAAATGAAAACTCCTAATCATTATTACATATTATTTTATGTAGGATCTGACCTACAGGAGGCTGCTACCTCAAATTTATGCAAGCTACAACATGCAAGGAAGCTCCAACTCCCATATGTTTTCTGCAGGCTACAACCCATAAGAGGCTCCTGCCTCAACCAACTCCAACTGAAAATTTATCAAGATACAACTCGAAAGGAGACCACAATCCCTTCATACAAAATTGAAAACAATATGTTGATTTACCTGGTCATAAATACTGCATACCTCTTTCTTTACTTCTCCATCTTCTCCCCTTCAAATCTACTTCACATTAGCTCTATATGTACTAGGTAACTAATGTATAATCATCTCTCACACATTCTCCCACTTTCTAACCTTTCATGCCCTCCAAAATGACATCTTTTATAAAGATAATTTCATGGATGTCTGTATTCCACATAGGAATATGAAGTGAATTGGCTTGACTCTTTGCCTTCCACTCATCTGTTTCCAAACTCTTCATATCTTGAATATTAGACCACAAAATAAATAAATATTCCAATATTAATTTCAGCCACATGTAATGATTAATTGCATCAACTAAATGCCAATATAAAATAACAATATTTATCATTAATGCATCACAACAATATTTTTCTTTTCCTTGGAGTCTTGCCTTTGCATCTCAACAATTAAAATCAATCAACATGCCAACATCAATGTTCTAGCAAAGCACCAATGTATATGTTGCTCCTTTGTCCCTTGTTGTTGCATATCTTGATACTACTTTTCTTATTGTTCCTTGAGTTGCTCCTCTACCATGTTGTTGCTCTTGCATACCTTGTTGTTAATCTTTGTCTTTTTTTTTGCTCCTATATACCTTTATTGATCTTCATATGCTCCTTTTCCATCAATGACAATATTTCCAATAGTCTCCCCCTTTTGCATTGATGGCAACACATTTTTCCTCCCCCTTTCATTATGAGAAGGGTTTTCCTTCCTCTAACTACCTCCCACTTTGACATCAATGGCAAGGGGGTTACAAATTGTTGAGGTATAAAAGGTATCTTTTTAACACCTATTTATCTCACATTAATTATCAATCCAGGAATGACTTTTTGTTTCAATAGTGTACTCAGTCTGAGGCAGCAATTTATCCAAGAGTAATGCCTTTTAATATGTAGTACAGTGTTCTAAATGCAAGAGTAAATGGATGCTTGGAAAATAAATCTAACATAAACTCAAATGCTCTGAAATCCAACTCTTCACTCAGCAAACATCAATCGAGGATACAGTAGCAATAACTCATTCCTCTAGAAATTGATGCAATTGAAATCAAACTGAAACAAGACAATCAATCTGGGAACGTGGAAGCAATAACCAATATTCTCTACAGTTGATGATCCTGCTTTAAAGCAATCAAAGGGAAATCGAAATTGAACTAAGAAAGCGTTGTAAAATTAATGAACTGGAAATGAACAGCAAACTGTAATCGAATAACGATGTAAATAAGCAGTGAATTATGACTACAATAATTGAACAGTAGGAATTAACTAATGAATCTGAACAGAAAATATGAACACAAAGGAATCAAATAGCTAATTCTGTTGAACACCAAACCCTGTCGACAACAAACTTTATTAAGAAATCCAATGGAATAGTAAATGAAGTAAATATTGAACAGCAAAGCTTTATAAGCAATAACAAGATGAATAATACCGAAATTAAGATTCTTGTTGAAATGGAACAGCAATGCAATTCATTAATGCAACACAGCAATAAAAAATTCAACAGCAACTTAATTAACTTTACAATTGTAATAAAACCCATCACAATTATCACACAGCGGTAATTAAAAGAGTATAAATACAAACAACATATCGATCCACCAGGGTCGGGCCCTCAACCACCGTGAAACGCCGCTGGGCTACTGTAGAACTAAGAAGTTAACCGACAACACATTCTTTTATTAATCATGCATAATAGCGTTTACAAACAGTCGATCTATGTTTAATCAATGAGAGTCGATGAGGAATTGTGTAATTACAATAGGAAATCTCTCCATGTCTCCTCCATCCTCCCTTCAATACATAATACATGCTCTCCTTTTATAATCAGAAAGAGGAGAAATAAAATAGTAAATATGATCTCTCATAACAATATTGGATTTTCCTAAACAACATGATCAGCAAGAAAATATATTTCCATCCATCTTTCAACAAGAGCAAGTCGAATTTGGATTTGCAGCTGAGATAATTTGGAGGACGGCCACAACAGTAAATCTGAGAAAATCGTGCTCAAAGAACCTTGTGTTTCTCTCAATACAAGCCAAATTTTTGAAAACCATTCTTTGAATAAGTTAATTTGGTCCGTTCAAGACAAAACCCATGTTCCGTATTTTCCATATTCTTCTTCACTTTCCCAGAATCTCAACCACAAAATTGTCACTTCTTATTCTAGCGAATTTCTGAGTTGGAATATTTGATGATGATTTGGAGATCAAATCTGCAATCTGGAAAATATCTTGGAGGCTAAAATGGTGAGTGTTGGTACAAAATAGATTAATAAACCATCATTGATAAAATTATGCATAATAATCATCAATTTATTAAAAATAAAGGAGAAGAAATAATATTTATCCATAAGAGCATAAATAATTATAAAATGGATTTTATATGATAAATTATGATACGTTACATGATAAAGAAGAATAGAAATGGATTAAATAAGTGTTAAAAAGTGGTCGTATTCGCAGCCCAACACAAATTTCTTGTAGCCTGTAAAAGAGTCCTCAGTGTACCTACCATCATTTCATTACTGATTTCTAACGTGCAATGCCTTGTTATGCATAAATATTGTTCATACTGTTATTGAATGAATGCCACTCCATATGGCTTGTTGGTGTTGCTCCAGATTTAATGAATGTTTCTCCAATATGAATACTACTCTATATTACATATAAACATATGCTTCAAAATGTATTAAAATTATAGGAGCTTGTAGAACATTGTTGTGAGAACACTTGCTAAAATATTGCAAGAATGTTGTTGGGAGAACGCTTTGTAAGGCATTATAGTTGCATGTGTATAAAAAATAAGATCCAAATAATGCTCTCCAAATAATAACACTGTGAAGAAGAATTAAATGAATTAAATAAACATATATGCTCTCCAGCACCTATGTCTATTGTCCTCATAAAACAACACTATAACTACATGCCATTTAATTCCCTTATATTGTCTAAAAATTCTTGTAATGACACTTGTATAAATGAAATTCCATATGCATTGATTCTCTAATGTTGAAACTCATGTGATGAAAATATGCTTTACATTACACATGTATAATGACACCTTAGGTGCAAGGAACGGGAACATGATGATAAATATACCACAGCATGGGATTCTGTGACTAAATGATGTTTTGTGCCCTTCTCCATCCTCGGGAAAAATCTTGTAGAAATATATAGGAGCTATAAAAATATAATAGGATAAGGAACCAGAATAATGTGTCTCTTGTTCAACCATAAAAAATAAGATTCTTGTTGAAGGCTCAACAACCGTATACTGGTGCTATCATGGTTTCCCTTACAACACCATTTCAACACAGTAAAATATCTTTATTCTTAGAAGGAATGCCCAGTACTCTATTTCATTCTTATTTATCCTCATTACTGTCAAGTCTTATATTCCATTTGGATGTAGTAACTCGACGTTCATACACATCACCAAAAGGTAGATCAAATGCAGCACTATTTTCATCTGTAAAATTGAAACCTGCAGAAGATTCTTTCATTTCTAGTATTGTGTCACTCATTTTGTTGCCATAGGGAAAATCAAATGCATCCAAATTGTCATCAATGAAAGTACTTTCATATGAAACAGAGGAACTTTTCATTCCCCATATTGTGTTGTGATTTTTTTCACTCTCATAAGAAGCCTCGTCAATAGTATTTTCTAAGGGAGTATTTTCTAAGTGACCAATACCAAACAATGGAGGTGACTCTAAGAAGCTTCCCTGACCATGAACTGATGCGGGCCTTTTTCTTTCCAACCTTTTTTCACCCATGCATCCTACCTACCCAATGTCACTTTTTTGAATCATACTCTCATGAAAAACTATACTTGAATTTGAGGCTTCAATGTTACTTCCTAAACACCCCTCCATGCCAAGTCCATGAGTTTCCTTTTGGACCCTTGGCAATTGTCTGCCTGTAGAATAAGATATACCAAAACCATCCTCGCTTGGAAGCAATTCATGTTGCAATCTATATGTACTAGCATTTTTGTACCTCACATATGAACCATGAAGTGACTGGAAAGTATAGTACCGATCAAGCCAATACAAATGATCTTTGTGTTCCATCTCACTAGTTCTATATGGGTCCAATTGACAAGGTTGAACTTCAATAAAATATGATCTAGGCAAGGATCGCCTATATGGAACACTAGTAAAGAATGATGAAATTAATGACCAGGTGACTAAAAAAGGTAGTCACCGCAATTATTTCAGGTGAATTACTACTAAATTTGAGCGATTTTAAGTGACCGAACTAAAAATGACTAATTTAGTCTAGGAATAAAATATACAAGTAGATAATAAGTGACTAAACTAAAAGCGACTAACTTAAATGAATAATTTAGTCATGGATAAAATATATGACTAGATAATAAGTGACTAAACTAAAAGCGACTAACTTAAATGAATAATTTAGTCTAGGATTAAAATATATGACTAGATAATAAGTGACAACATTAATAATGATTAATGTAAATGACTATTATAGTCCAAGAATAAAAATATGACCAAATAACAAGTACAAAAATATGAATTATTAATTTATGTCAGTAATTTTTAATTATGTCACTCCATAATGGAAAATTACAATTTTGATACCGAAGAATTACATTTCACTACAGGATTCTTTGAATCCATCTGCAGTGATAAAATTATCTCAACTGCTTCCACTCTTTCCATCAGGTTGTTGATAAGTGCATGAAAGTTCTCCAAGCAACAATGTTGGATACACTGCCCCTCATTTACCTCAGAGTGATCAGACCCACGCGAATTCCCCTTGCCACCGCAGGCTCCTCTACCCCAACGACTCTACTTTTGAACCCTCGAACCCCCACCCCTACTAGCCCCCCGCTTAACTCCTACATGGCCCCCATGCGCACCCACACTAGCGATCCATGCACGTCCCGCAGTCTTGCCACCAATGCGTGGAGCTGCCATGATTATTTCCGAGTCCGCCACCCCCACAGGGCCGTGGAAGTCAAGGGAGGGAGAACTCCCTCACCGCACCAGGGGATTCATAATTCTCCAAGATCAAGGAGCCCTGCCATGTGTAGAGTCCAAAGACCAAAGCCCCCACCAAAGAAAACAACCACCACCAGAAAATGAGGCAAATGTCGTCGCCCACCACTACAGGGAATCACAAAGCCACCTCCCACTACCATATAAAACCCGCCACCACCAGGAAAACCAAATACCACCACCCACCAAACCAACACAGAAAATTAAACAAAAAACAAAGACAAATTAGCTAATGCTTGAGCGTAACTTCCCCCAAGGCGACAACCAGCCTCCAAATTCTCTGCAGAGAGACCATGCACCAATCCACCAAACAGTATCGCACCCACGCCAAAGGGCACGAAATTGGGAAAAGAAACTATTTTTCTGCCACCACCCTTGAGGTTTCCTATACTATAGATTCCAGCTTCCTCTCTTAGAACGAAAAAACAGGCTCACTAAAAGCCAAGAAAAATGGAAACAGGTGAGCTCACTTCCCTTCAACTTCCTATCCTCGACCCAGACGCAGAAAATGGCTAAGAAACTAAGCAACAGGGATCAGTTGAACACACCACACGAACAAATTCCCACGACAAGCACACACAAGCCACTCCCTATGTAAACCTTTCTGTGACGTTTACGCTTCCTCCTCGAAGGCCACCACCAGGACTAGCACCAAACCAGAGTGAGGAGTCGAATGTCGGGCTCCCTCATATTCCCTCGCCTTAACCTTTCACCACCCTTGAACTCCAATGAATAGTTATTTTTCACAAGAATTTCCAATGTGAAGCCAATAACTCTCCCGTTGCATGCGCTATGGTGAAGGGATCAGGAGGACCCTCCCTCACCCTCACTCCAATTGTATTTACTCATGGGATACGCCTTCCACATGTTTCTCAGACCTCACTCCCATCAAGGAGTGTATGAACCTAATTTGTTAATTTAGATATGAACCTTAATTATTTTTTGAATGGTGTATGAACTTTTATTAAATGTTTGATATGAACCTTGGTTTCTTGATATGAACCACACAGAGAAGTTCCTGGCCCATTAATTCAAAAAATGATACATATAATTCGACAAACCAACCATCCGAGCCCGGGCTCTTATCATTTTTTAACCAGGACCACTTCTAATTCAGCCATGGAGACAAGAAAATTTAATTCGTCTGTTGTTTCATCATCCACAAACCTGGGGAAGAGTCCAACAATCTTGATAATTCTAGCCAAAGAGGCTTCATGAGGTGCTCTATAGATACGACTGAAATGGGAGATACCTAAAGAGGCCAACTAATTAAAATACAAGACTAGTTGCCCTTCCTCATTGTCCAAAGACCAAATAGTGTTGATGGTTTTGCGTCCCCTAGCAAATTTTTGATAAAGTTTGGTATTTTCATCCCCTGAAATTAACCATGTAGCTCGGCTCTTGAGCCTCCAAGTCGATTACCTATCCTTAAGAATCAAAATTCTATCTGCTTCCAATTTAATGACACAATCCTTTGAGGCAGTAGATGAGAAACCACCATTATTAGGGTCATCAAGCTGAGCAAGTTCCATTCAATCAATTTATTTTTTATGTAAAGAAGCTTGTTGGAAAAGGAGAAGGTGACAGACTAATCAAGTGGAATTGGCGCAGTCCTCCAAGCATAATTGACTAATTTAATATGAGATTCATCCTGGAGCCAAGTCAAGTTGAATTTGAATGGGGAAAGAGGCTTTGGTGAAATACCAAATAGTTCAATATAAATAAGGGAGTGATCAAAAATACCCCCATATCTAACCCGTTTCATGTATAAAGCCAATCTATTGAGTAATCCTTTCTTGATGAGAAAAAGATCCAACCTTCTGGCAAGCATTGCTTCACCAATTTTCCTATTACGCCAGGTAGGTTGTAAACGAGGCATCGAAATGTCTCTAAAGAGGAATTGATCTAAATATGATCCAAATAAATTAGAGAGAGGTTCTAATTTAGCATGTGAACCCCGAAATTCAGCAAGTCCCAAGGAAATATTAAGATCACCCCACAATACAATATTGTCATATTGCATAAAATAAGAATTCATGAGAGAGTTCCAGAATTCTTGTCTATTATGGAAATGGCCATAGATTTTAACTAATCTAAACTCGATCCCAAGTTTTTCAGAGAATAAGTCCACCACCAGGGTTCCTTCCCTGCCCCAAATATTGTTAAGTCTGAGGACCCTTTGATTGATGCCAATAGCAATGCCTCTTAATCGACCACAAGCATCTAAAGAATGAAAATTCCATCCAGGTAAAAGGGTATTCATTTCATGGATAATATGGTTAGAGGTTCCCAGTGTCTCTTGAAGAATTAACGCATCCACCTTCGCAGTATCAAAGAGACTCTTGATGGCTGAACGTTTGACAGGGCTAGCCAGCTCACGACAATTAAAAGGGAGGAATTTCATTGGGAAACCATTGGGGGGGGGGGGGGGGTTCTTACTCTAAGAACCCCTTAAATTGAGAGTTTAAGGCCTTACGCAACATCAATACCATCTTTTGGGATGGATTTAGAGATGTTTGAGTGTCTGCCATGGGATGATTTTGGCGGGATAGGTGGAGGATTAGTGCCTAACCCACAGTGAGATTATGATATATTAATGCAAGAGAGAAGATTATAGTTATGACCAGATATGGTATCAGAGGAAGACTCCCGAATAACTAAGATATGAGGGGGAGGTGGGATAAAGGCTTGGGGAGAATTAAAAACATTCGGGGAGGGCACAGCAGGGCAGGTAATTGAAGAAAGGTAACGTCTAGAAACATTTACATCTAAAATGTGAGATAGAGCATCAGATTTCACAAAATAAATAATGGGAGAAGGAGGATATGGAGAGGTACCAAAACCTGGAGGAGGATCGAAAGCCACTTATCAAGATCTGGTAATCCTTGAAGAGGAAGTAAAGGAAGAAACATTTGCAGGCATCTGTGGAGAGGTACCGATAGCAAGAGAGTGCGAGGTTTCCTTCTTCTTCTCATGATTCAATGACAATGTTATCTAAGATAACCATTAGGTTTGTTTTGAGTCATGATTCAATTAGGTTAAGTTAGGCTTTAATAGGATCTTTTAATTTTGTAATTTAAAAAAAAAAAATCACATATGTGAGAGGTCTTGAAGTTCATCATTCATATGATAGGGGTCAATGTCGAATAAAAATCCAAACATATCTCATGCATGAGAAAATCTGGTCATTAGAGTGAATTTGACACTTTTACCAAAGTTTGTCACGAAATCAGAGTAAAATAGCTAGAATTCGCTACAAACTTGCCTAAAAACTTTGTTTTTCCAACGTGCTAAATTTTTTTGTCTTTTTGATGCATTTAAAGCATTTCAGGAAGGATATGAATCATAAAAAACTATTTTGAAGTGTCATTGGGACATATGTTGATGAAGATAACTCAGCATCCACTCCACATGGCTGACATGGCTAAAAGACTCATCATGATGCCACCTCACAAACTTGGACAACTCACCATATCAACTAAGGTTTAAAAGGTCTTAACTTCAGTGTATCAATTGGCCAACACCTCAACATGCCATTTTGGTTCGATAGATATGGTACAAGCTGAATTGAAGAAAAAAGGTCTAAAGATGATTGTGATGGAGGATGACCCTGCTGCCCCTTGAAAGATGGTAAGACACACCGTTTTTGGCCACTTTTTGTCTTATAATACCATATCAAGTCATTTTCAGAGCTACAGACATTTTTTTGGAGTAAATAAAGACATGTTTTTACCTTATTATACCCAATTAAGACCCTCCAACAGTCAGAAAGGTCAAAGGTTATGCAAAAGTTGGATTTTGGAGTTTGCTACAAAATGGGCGCTACGAAATTTCATGTACATGACTGTTTTAGAAGTCAACTTCAAGTTCAATTTTTGACCAAATGAAAAATAATTTTGGGAAACTTGAAGGAGTTTTTTTTTTCAGCACAAGCCCATCTACAAAAACCTCTCTCATTTTTTGAAAATCCATCAGGGTTTGGAAATTATGCACTCATCTTTGAGGCCTATTTTTTAGAATTTGCACTAACCAGATTTGTGTAAAAAAATTAAAATTAAACTTGGAAGAGGTCCAACTCAACATCCATGTGGCATAATGACACATCAGCATTCCAGTACACTCATAAAATTAGTGAGTGCATTTGATAAGGGTTATTAAAGGGATTTGTTGAGCTATTTAATGAAAGAAGAGTCCTTTTGTATTCAAACTTTGCCAAACAAAAAATATCCCTAGGAAGTCTCCAAGTGATGTAATCCTATTTGAAATAGGTCTCTTAGGTAGGAATTTGAAGCTATCTCATGTGGAAAACCATTTGTATGATTCCTCACTCTATAAATGGGAGGTTTTGAGAATTAGAGAGTGGTTGATGGATGTAATTACCAAAGCCACTATTGTAATCATTTTTTTACTTAGTTAATAAACAGTTGCATAAGACTTTTTTTCAAACCTAATATTATGATTGAGCTCTTATGTGTTTGTCTCCTTTATATTTTCAATGTTAATTCATCTTACTCATACATAATTACTTGGAATTCATAAATCTTATGCTCCAACTTCCTTATGTATTATGTTTTCTGTCAGAATTATTTTTGTAAGAGCTCATGTGCCTCATCTTCCATGAATGATATTTTTGTGTAATTGAGTTTCCATACTGACTCCATGCCCAATGGTAGTCCTCACTCATCTTTCACCTAAAAAAAAAAATCATCTAAAAGGCATTCAACAGTTATCAATATTCATGTTAAGCATGTTTATTTAGTATCTTACCTTTTATCTTTAGAGAGCCCACTCTGGTTTGAATAGCTAACCTCCAACCCCAAGTGGTTTGAAATAGTTACATAAGATTGACTATCGAACAACCCAATTAGTCCCAGTTTTGTGATAACATTTTGGTGCGTCTGCCAGGAGCTCGAAGTTGCATTTCCCCATAAAATTGTGTTCAATCAAATAAATTTAACTCTTGAAGGTAGCAAGAGATCATAAATATTCAAGGTTGTACTTCTACCTTGGTGACTCCATTCTTAAAGAATTCAGAAGTTCAAAGCTTCATCGTGACTCCACTGATTAAAGATCAATAGCTTGATGAAGTTCCAAGATGAGTTATACTGCAAGAATAAATCCCAAGTATGATCATAAATATCGGTCTCACATCTATGGTTTTCCAAATCATATGCCTCGTGTTGATTGGTCAACCCATCTTCCCATTTTCAAAGATGAAAAGAAAAATGATGCTAGTCTGCATTTGGTTAAATTCCACATACATGTATGTAGACTGAGGGGTGAGTTTCCTGAAGATTGTCTCACAAATATGTTTATGGATACCCTAGAAGACAAAGCTAGAGAATGGTATGAAGGGTTGAAATCAGGAAGCTTGTGTTCTCTTAAATATTTCAATAGAATATTTTTTTAACATTATGGGAAGTCTCATCCTTTATCATCACTTTTTCAAGACTTTTGCAATCTTTGGAAAGGTTTCATTCAATATATTAAAATCATTCATGATGATGTAGAATGTATGGATGATGAGGAGATATTAGAGGCACTTTATGAATTTTCTTCACAAGCTAGATGTTATGATGATCAATAAATTTTCCAACAAGCTGCATATGTCTCTTCTTCGCTTGAAGATAAAATAGATCAGCAATTTGACAACCAAGTTATATCCCATGAAATTTGTGAAAATTTGCAGCAAATTTCCCAATCTTTAGATGATAAAAAGGAACATAAATATGGTCAGTTACAAGGCTCCTCACTTTGTTCGTTTTCTGACCCTTTGAATTCTGAGGAACATGAAAATGGGCAGGAGCAAGGAGAAGCTTATGTGAAACATGTTTCTTTTAATCATGAGGAGGAGGTTGATTCCTTGAGTACGCTTGAAGGTTTTCATGAGGAAGAACTAATAGACAATAATCAGCAACTTTTTCATCTACAATTTTATGTCCCAAAATGTCTTGTTACATATTTAAATGATCAAAAAAAAAAAATTATGCATGATGATATACATGAAATTCTCATTTTAATGCATGAAAATTCATTTTTAAACATCCATTTAGCACATGATATGGTTGCTCCCATTGAATATTTTCATGAACATTCAGAAACCTGTCTTAAGAATGATGTCGAAATTGAAGACATAGGACAAAATAATCAATGTATTATGAATGGATTCAGCTCTCATGGTTTTACTCATCAAGAAAAGGTGATTTTTCATGTTTTCCAATATCTAATGGTAAGTCTATTACAGTCATCAAGAAAGACAATTTTTGTGTTTCTTATGGAGCAGGGATGCAATTTTCATTCTGACTTTCCAATAGATGATTCACTTCTGATGTTGTTCAAACACAATCAAGAAGCCCATGTGTTGGATCATCTATTTGACTGGCTATACAGGAAATTTCATATTGCTTGAAATTGAAAATTTGGTTTTCAACTGTTAGAGTAGGGTTATTGGTACATAAATAAGCTTTTTGGGCAAGCATCTCTTCAAAAATTTATTTTGAAGATCGTAGTTGTAATTTTTGGTTTGTACGGTTTTTTGCTTAAAAAGCATGTCAAGGGATGAATGCAGGCTAAAGAATATGACAAGAGGTTGGGATCAGACCAATGGATAAGGCACCTGGTCTGTTGGTTCTTTGCTGCACCAAGGGGTGCAGCATCCCCATTAGATCCATTGTTATCCAAGAAACCATTAGGTTTTGATTCATGATTCAATTAGGTTAAGTTAGGGTTGAATAGGATCTTTTAAATATGTAATTATAAAAAAAAATCACATATGAGAAGGGTCTTGAAGGTCATCATTAATGTGATAGGGGCCAATGTCGAAGTAAAATCCAAAAATATCTCATGCATGAGAAAATTGTTCAAAGTGAATTTGGCACTTTTACCAAAGTTTGTAGTGAACTCAGTGTAAAATAGTCAGAATTCGCTACAAACTTGCCTAAAAACTCTGTTTTTCCTGTGTGGTAAAGTTTTGGTATTTTTGAGGCATTTAATGCATTTCGGGAAGGAGATGAGTCATAAAAAAATATTGTGAAGTGTCATTGGGACATCTGTTGATGAAGACAACTCAACATCCACTCCACATGGCTGACATGGCTAAAAAACTCATCAAGATGCCACCTCACAAAATTGGACAACTCCATGGAAAATTTTAGGGGCTAATATTCGCAGGTGGGCTAATTTTCCATGTTTTTATTAAAAAAAAGATTCGCCAATTTCCATTTTTTCTAAAAATGATTCACCCAAATTTTAAAATATAAAATTATTTTACCCTAAAAATCGCCAACATTATATATATACTATATATAAAATCATAATAAATTTGAATAATTTTACAAATATATCAATAAATATTTTATAATTTTCATATTAGGGACTAGTGAGATTCGCCAATGTTTTAAACTTCAAGGTAATCTTGCATCCTTAAAATTTTCCTTGGGTCACAACTCGCCATCTCAACTAAGTTTTAAAGGGTCTTAAATCCAATGTATCAATTGGCCAACACCTCAGCATGTCATTTTGGTTCGATAGAGATGGTACAAGTTGAATTGAAGAAAAAAGGTCTAAAGATGATTGTGATGGAGGATGACCCTGCTGCCCCTTGAAAGATGGTAAGACACACCGTTTTTGGCCACTTTTTGTCTTATAATACCATATCAAGTCATTTTCAGAGCTGCAGACATTTTCTTGGAGTTAAATAGAAAAAATTGAAGAATCTGGTGAAGTTAGGCGAGTTCGTAGCGAGCTCCAGGTTTGAAGTCGAGTTTTCGCTACGAACTCTTGTAGAATGTTTTGAAGCAAAAAATCCAAAAAATATCATGTCAGGGGTAAATAAAGACATTTTTTTATCTTATTATACCCAATGAAGATCCCCCAACAGTCAGAAAGGTCAAAGGTTATGCAAAAGTTGGATTTTGGAGTTTGCTACAAAATGGGCGCTACAAAATTTCTTGTACATGACTGTTTTAGAAGTAAACTTCAAGTTAAATCTATGACCAAATGAAAAATAATTTTGGTAAATCTGAAGGTTTTTTTTTTCAGCACAAGCCCATCTACAAAAACCTCTCTTATTTTTTGCAAATCCATTAGGGTTTGGAAATTATGCACTCATCTTTGAGGCCTATTTTTCAAAATTTTCACTAACCAAATTTGTGTAAAAATTTTAAAATTCGACTTGGAAGAGGTCCAACTCAGCATCCACATGGAATAATGACACAAAAGCAGTCCAATACACTCAAAAAATTATTTGGTCGCATTTTATAAGGGTTATTAAAAGGATTTGTTGAGCTATTTAATGAAAGAAGAGTCTTTTTTGTATTCAAACTCTACCAAATAGAAAATATCCCTAGGAAGTCTCCAAGTGATGTAATCCTATTTGAAATAGGTCTCTTCGGTAGGAATTCGAAGCTAGCTCATGTGGAAAACCATTTGTATGAATCCTCACTCTATAAATAGGAGGTTTTGAGAATTAGAGAGGGGTTGATGGATGTAATGACCAAAGCTACTATTGTAATCATTTTTTTACTCAATTAATAGATAGTTGCAAAAGACTTTTCTTCAAACCTGATATTATGATTGAGAAATTATGTGTTTGTCTCCTTTATCTTTTCAATGTTAATTCAGCTTAAACATACATAATTACTTGGAATTCATAAATCTTATGCTCCAACTTCCTTTATGTATTATGTTTGTTATCAGAACTATTTTTGTAAGAGCTCATGTGCCTCAGCTTCCATGAATGATATTTTTATGTAATTGAGTTTCCATACTGACTCCATGCCTAATGGTAGCCCTCACTCATCTTTCACCAGAAAAAAAATCATCTAAAATAAATTTAAGAGTTAGTCATATTCATGTTAAGCCTAATTATTGAATATCTTACCTTGTTTCTTGAGAGAGCCCTCTCTGATTGGAAGGTCTAACTTCCAACCCCAAGTGGTTTGAAATAGTTATATCAGATTGATTGTTGAACAACCCAATTAGTCTCAGTTTGGTGATAAAATTTTGGTGTGTTTGTCATGAGCTCGAAGCTGCAATTCCCCGAAAAATTGTGTTCAATCAAAGCAACTAAATTCTTGAAGATAGCAAGAGATCAGAAATATTCAAGGCTGTACTTCTACCTTGGCGACTCCATTCTTAAAGAATTTAGAAATTCAAAACTTCATCGTGACTCCACTGCTTGAAGATCAGTAGCTTGATGAAGTTCCAAGATGAGTTCTACTGCAAGAATAAATCCCATGTATGCTCATATATATCAGTCTCACATATATGATTTTCCAAATCCTATGCCTCGTGTTGATTGGTCAACCCATCTTCCCATTTTCAAAGATGAAATGAAAGATGATGCTAGTCTGCATTTGGTTAAATTCCACATACATGTATGTAGATTGAGGGTTGATTTTCCTAAATATTGTCTCATGAAGATGTTTATGGCTACCCTAGAAGACAAAGCTAGGGTATGGTATGAAGGGTTGAAATCGGGAATCTTGTGTTCTCTTAAATATTTCCATAGAATATTTTTTGAACGTTATGGGAAGTCTCATCCTTTATCATCACTTTTTCAAGACTTCTGCAATATTTGGAAAGGTTTCATTCAATATATTAAAAGAATTCATGATGATGTAGAATGTATGGATGATGAGGAGATATTAGAGGAACTTTATGAATTTTCTTCACAAGCTAAATGTTATGATGATCAAGAAATTTTCCAACAAGCAAATGTCTCTTCTTCGCTTAAAGATAAAATATATCAGCAGTTTGACAGCCAAGGTATATCCCATGAAATTTATGAAAATTTGTAGCATTTTTCCCAATCTTTAGATTATAAATAGGAACACTAAGATGGTCAGTTACAAGGCTCTTCTCTTTGCTCATTTATTGAACCTTTGAATGTTGAGGAACATGAAAATGGTGAGGAGCAAGGAGAAGCTTATGTAAAACATGTTTCTTTTCATCATGAGTACAAGGTTTATTCCTTGAGTATGCTTGAAGGTTGTCATGAGGAAGCACTAATAGACAATAATCGGCAACTTTTTGATCTACAAATTTCTATCCCAAAATTCCTTGCTACAGATCTAAATGATCAAAAAAAAAATTATGCATGATGATATATATGAAATTCTCATTGTAATGCATGAAAAGTCATTTTTAAACATCCATGTAGCACATGATATGGTTTCTCCCATTGAATATTTTCATGAAAATTCAGAGTCCTATCAAAAGAATGATGTCGAAATTGAAGACATAGGACAAAATAAGCCATCAATTATGAATTAATTCAGCTCTCAGGGTTTTACTCATCAAGAAAAGGTGATTTTTCATGGTTTCCAAGATCCAATGTTAAGTCTATTGCAGTCATCAGGCAATAAAATTTTGTGTTTCTTATAGAGAAGGGATTGAATTTTCATTCTGAGTTGCCAATAGATGATTCACTTCTGATGTTGTTCAAGCACAATTAAGAAGCTTAGGTGTTGGATCGGCTCTTTGACCAGCTATACTAGAAATTTTATATTTCTTGAAATTGAAAATTTGGTTTTCAGTTGTTAGAGTAGGGTTATTGGTACATAAATAAGCTTGTTGGGCAAGCATATCTTTCAACATTTAGTTTGAATATTGTAGTTGTAGGTTTTGGTTTGTACGGTTTTTTGCTTCAAGAGCATGTCATGGGATGAATGCAGGATAAATAATATGACAAGAGGTTGGGATCAGCCCAATGGATAAGGCACCTGGTCTGCTGGTTCTTTGCTCCACCACAGGGGTGCAACACCCCCATTGGAGCCATATTTAGCCAAGATAACCACTAGGTTTCTTTTGAGTCATGAGTCAATTAGGTTAAGTTAGGGTTGAATAGGATCTTTTAAATTTCTAATTTAAAAAAAAAAATCACATATGTGAGGGGTCTTGAAGGTCATCATTCTTGTGATAGGGGTCAATGTCAAAGAAAAATCCAAAAATATCTCATGCATGAGAAAATATGGTCATTGGAGTGAATTTGGCACTTTTACCAGAGTTCGTAGCGCAATCATTGTAAAATAGTCAAAATGTGCTACGAACTTGCCTAAAAACTTTGTTTTTCCAGCGTGCTAAAGTTTTGGTCATTTTGAGGCATTTAATGCATTTAAGGAAGGAGATGAGTCACAAAAAAAAATTGTGAAGTGTCATTGGGACATCTGTTGATGAAGACAAGTCTAGTGTATCAGTTGGTCAGTTTGGTTCGATAGAGGAAAGTTCGTAGCGAGCTTCAGGCTTGAAGCCGAGTTTTCGCTACGAACTCGTTGTAGAATGTTTTGAAGCAAAAATCCCAAAAAATATCATGTCAAGGGTAAGTAAAGGCATTTATTTACCTTATTATACACAATTAAGACCCTCCAATAGTCATAAAGGTCAAAGGTTATGTGAAATTTTGTTTTTGGAGTTTGCTACGAAATGGGCGCTATGAAATTTCTTGTACATGATTGTTTTAGCAGTCAACTTCAAGTTCAATTTCTAACCAAATGAAAACAAAAAATGGAAATATGGAGGTTTTCTTTCAAAACAATCCCATCTACAAAAATCTCTCTCATGTTTTGCAAATCCATTAGGGTTTGGAAATTATGCACTCATATTAAAGGCCTATTTTTCAGATTTTTCACTAACCAGATTTGTGTAAAAAATTTAAAATTCGACATGGAAGAGGTCTAGATTAGCATCCACGTGGCATAATGACACATCATCAGTCTAGTACACTCATTAAATTAGTTGGTTGCATTTGATAAGGGCTATTAAAGGTATTTTTTTATCTATTTAATGAAAGAAGAGTCGTTTTTGTATTCAAACTCTGCCAAATAGAAAATATCCCTAGGAAGTCTCCAAGTGATGTAATCCCATTTGAAATAGGTCTCTTAGGTAGGAATTCGAAGCTAGTTCATGTGGAAAACCATTTTTATGAGTTCTCACTCTATAAATGGTAGGTTTTGAGAATTAGAGAAGGGTTGATGGATGTAATGACCAAAGCTACTATTGTAATCATTTTTTTACTCAGTTAATAGAGAGTTGCAAAAGACTTTTGTTCAAACATGAGATTTTGATTGAGCTCTTATGTGTTTGTATCCTTTATATTTTCAATGTTAATTTAGCTTACTCATACATAATTACTTCGAATTCATAAATAGTATGCTCCAACTGCCTTTATGTATTATGTTTGCTGTCAGAATTATTTTTGTAAGAGATCATGTGCCTCAGCTTCCATGAATGATATTTTTGTGTAATTGAGTTACCATATTGACTCCATGCCCAGTGGTAGCCCTCACTCATCTTTCACCTGCAAAATATCATCTAAAATACATGTAAGAGTTAGTCGTCTTAATGTTAAGCCTGTTTATTGAATATCTTACCTTGTTTCTTGAGAGAGACATCTCTAGTTGGAAAGGCTAACTTCCAACCCCAAGTGGTTTGAGATAGTTACATTAGATTTACTATTGAACATCCCAATTAGTCCCACTTTGGTGATAACAAATACAGTGACCCCATCATTATCAAAATCTACCCTCGGAGTAGTCTGAGGAGGAACGATATGAGATTGCAGTCCTTTAATACATGACTGACCTTATGGCACCGATGACAATGGAAGGGTACCCCTTCATTATCCAAAATTTGTACCTGAGTGTTATTCCTCCATTGAATCTTAAAATTTTCTTCCAATCCTTCACGAGTGTCAAGGTGAACCAATCCCTGTCTCTGCAAATTAGGATCAGTCATGATCGAGATAGGTACAAAGAATGTTTCCAATACTTTTAAAAATATCATCAAACCACAGGTTCATAGTTAAACCAAGAAATCTGACCCAAATGGTATCGGCTCCCAAATGTTCTCTACAAGGATCAAATAGGGGACTCCAATGATTGAGAAGGACAGGTGCCATCTCAATGTTCCAGAACTGAGAAACGACCCAATTTGCATGTTCTTTCAATTGAAACTGAATGGAAAACAAACCTTTGGATAGATTGAAAACAGAAGGGATGGATTTCATTGTATGTCCCCAAATTTCTGATACCCACAGCCTCAACCTTGATGCAATGTATTCTGCCCATGAACCCTGCCAACCAAAACCCTGTCCACCTTGTTGATAACATCGGCCATGCGGATACCCTCCCCAAGAATGAGTTAACTGGTCTTATTGTTAACCCATACACACTTGGATTTTTTTCCTCCTTTCTTTAAAGAACATGATGAAGAGGTGCCAACGTCCATAGCCGGTCCTACAGATGAGATAACCCTAGCAGCAGAGTCAAAGGAGTTATGAAGGGGAGTAGGGCCACCGCCAAAGCAACCGGATGAAGGAAAATAGGTAACGAGGGAGAACTGTGAAGGGGAAGATGAAGGGCCGACCATTACAAAGGAGGAAGGTGGTAAATCCCTAGTGGATTCTGGACCTATAAGGGTTTTCGATGGCACTCCCGAATCACAAGAGCGAGGGATTAAGATAGTGGAGGACTCCCTTGATGCTTGTATATTTATGTGTTGTTCTCTCCCCAATATCCATCATGTGTTTCCTTTATATATATGTGTGTGTGTGTGTGACTTCACCCCTTTTAGTTAGCTTATGCCTTGTGACCCTTCCATTTAGTTGGGTCATCTTGCCTCTATGAGCGTCTCTTCCACAACACTACTTTGGTTTGGGGCGACCTCCAATGTTCAACTCATTCCATGTTTGTCCACCCTTTTCAGTCTAACCACACCAACTTCAGCTTGAATTATATCCATTGGCACTCCGGTCAACTTGTTCAGACTCATTATTGGGGGTGTGCTCCTTAGTCGTGCCATGCCTTTGTGGCGCTCGTGCCACCAAGCTCATGTGCGTTCTCACCCACCTTGGTTCTTCCTTGCTTGGGAAATTTGGGATGGTTGGTCATGTCGCACCCTTCAAGGCACTTGTTCACTAAGCCATCCTTGTGCAAACCCTATGCGCCTAAGTGGAAACTCCAAATCTTGGTTTATTTTCCATCGTCTTGGTGTCGTTAAAGCCTTGGACCATTGCTCAACCCTCTACCAACTCCTCCATAACATTGTATTATTTGTTATATAAACATCAAAAATGGTGCAATGAGTATGTCACCTTGCCTCGATTAAAGGCACTCCCAACTTAGGCCCTAACAACATCCCTCAACGAAATTAAACATTATTCAATGATGAAAATTTCCTCAAAATTTTATCATTAAATCAAACTTTTTCTATAATAACAAACTTCTTTCTTTTACTTTTAAACCTATCCCTTTAATTAAATTGACATTAACATTAATCCATGTTGGAAAAATATCGAGAGGGGGTGAATCAAAAGATTTAGGCATACTCAAAAACTTTTCACTTTTTCTTACTTCTAAAACCCATACGCTACTTTCCTGATACATACTCGCGTATATACGCGGATAACCTTTATGAAACTCGCGTATACACAGAGATCTAATTATGCCATTAATTCTACACTTATATCATTCCATCATTCATTCATCATATGTTCAATAAACAGTAAACATGTGCAGTAAGAACAGAATAAACCATCACACATAAGCATCACACATGAACACCAGGATTTTTAGGTGGAAACCCAAGTCGGGAGAAAACCACCGCTTCCATTGCTCAGCCTTCAATATTTTATTATAAAGAAAACATATTACAACATATGTGCTGGCGCAGCCTCCTACCAGCACGCAGGCACCCACCTGCGCTCATTTACCAGTCTCTCCTGGAAGGGAGCTACAACCTCCTGCTCTCGTTTACCAGCCTCACCTGGAAGGGAGCTACAACCCCCTGACTGAAGGCTACAACCCTCAACTTCACCATGGACCACGTTTCATCAATTTTCACACTGGATCCAAACAACTTCAATAGAGCACAACTTGCAGGTCTCGTTTCATCATATTTTTAGACTGGACCCACTCCACACATTTAAGCTCAAACTTAACAATTCAGACAACCCAGATCAGAAGAATTTGTCATCATCAGATAGCAGTAACACATCAAAACAGATCAGACATTTTATACTTCAGACTTCAGCAAGCCCTAGCTTTTCATACGCGCTTTCCTTTCACGATCCCGCGTATATACGCGTCTTCTACCATACAAACCCGCGTATACTTATGTACATATTACAGAGCTAATTTCACTGCGCATACGCGATCTCTCTTCAGTTAAGCCGCGTATATATGTGCTTCCTCTGCGGCGAACTAGCGTATGGTTCTTCAGACATTTAGGTCATTGGAATTCTTCAGAACAGATACATCACACAGATTTAACCCTTTACTTCAGACAGATGTTCGCCTCATTTCAGATCTAATCATTCCACAAACAGATCTAGAAGATACGAATACATTTCAGATCTAGATTCCCTTCTTCATCATTTTCTTCATAGGTGCATCACAGATTCAAATCTATCATCAAAATATTACCCTTTCCATACAGATATACTTCAGAGAGAATTATTCATTCAATCTCAGACTCCTTGCACCCACGCTTATATCTTTTGCACAATGAATTTCTTCTCCTTATATAGGATTACTCTTTTTCAATACCATGAGCCAAAACCACAATACTTCTGATGGTATTCCTGGATGGGGTCACATAGACGAATCATTACTCAATACAATGGGTCAATACCATGGTGGTTACCCCTGGTTTTGTACTTTATGAGCGCTTTTTCCCATACGCGACTTGGCACGTTATTTCCCGCGTGCATATGCGACTTCTCCTAGACAAATCCACGTATGCCTTGAGACATACTCTTTTCATCATAGATCTAGCACATACTGAATTCCTTTCTTCATTACCTTCTGTACTCACTGTAGATACATCAGATTTACATCATTTAACAAGTTTATCAAGACATATTCTATCAAGCATAACTTCATCAAGTAGGTTGCCATCATCTTCATCAAGTGGGTTTCCATTCAAGGACAACACTCTATCAAGTGGGTTGCCATCAAGGACAACACTCTGCATTATATTGCCAACAATCTCCCCCTTTGGACTTGATGGCAACCACGATGGTGTTTGATTAAGAACACAATGACACCATGTCACTTTCCTCATTCTTTGACACCATTCAAACACCATGTCACTCTCCCCCTTTGACATCAAGGGCAAAGGACGGACCAAAATTTTCTCCTTTACCAAGCTCCCCTGAGTTCATGCGAATCTTCAAACATATTTTTCAATGAAGCGCCAGCCAACTCTATGACCTTCCTATCACCAAGGACTCAAATACCCAACCAAGTGGGTTTACACATCTCAACTCAAATACCCAACCAAGTGGGTGTACACATCTCAACTCAACTACCCAACCAAGTGGGTTTACATATTTTGACAAGTCCTTACATGACTTAATATTACAAATTTTACATCATGGGTCTCAACATGACCTTTTCATCAAATTACAGAAATGACTCTTCATGACTAATACCAGAAAAGACCTCAAGAGAGATCAAATATCAGAACCATCATAATGCTAATAATGCATTATACTAGGACTCCCCCTGAAAAAGTGCATCCAATGCATCCTTTCCATATGGCCAAGGCTCCTCCTTAACTTGTGCAACCTGAACACCTTCAACAGCAAGTCATCACCAACAAACTCTGCATGATCTGTCCACATCTCTGAATCATAAGACTTCCATCTCATCCAACATATACTCTTCATCAAGTAACAATCTGGGCCCATTTATGATCTTCAACATAAGTAACCAAGTATCATTATTTAGAACTGAGAAAATAAGATGATACAGAGTCAATAATGCAGTTATTAACAGTCAGACTGATGCTCCCCCTGAACCTCTGCTCCAGATCTTCAGCTATCATATAAATTCTCTTATCAGCAATGCATACGCGACTGTGTCTGCTGGAACTCGCGTGTATACGCGACTTTTGGTCATGTAACCCGCGTATGGAAAGTGAAACATTGAAAACTTCACATTCCTTCATCTCCCCCTGAGTTTGTCCTTCCTGTACCTGTCTTCTTTACATCAACTACTCTGTCAGAGAAAAGCATAACCAGAATAACCAAATTAATACTGAAAAATACTGACCCCAACCAAAAAAAATGTCAACAATTATCCATACGCGGCTTTATGCTAATAGACTCGCGTATATACGCGATTGTGTTGTAGTAAAACTGCGTATTCAATTTAATCTTCTGAAGTTAAGCAGATTTTTTATTTTGACTGGCAGAGACTACTCCCAGTTTCTGTCTTAGATACTCGAATGCTTCCCTGGGCAGAGGTTTGGTAAAGATATCAGCAACTTGTTCCTTGGAAGGAACATACTCCAACTTCACCTTTTGTTCAATCACTTGTTCATGTAAGAAGTGATACTTGATGGGAATGTGCTTGGTCTTCGAATGCATAACAGGATTCTTTGAGATACTGATGGCACTTGTATTATCACACCTAATGGGGACAGGAGGTGTACATTTGATTTGAAAATCTTGCAAGGTTTGCATCATCCAAAGGAGTTGAGTGCAACAAGATGCGGCAGCCACATATTCTGCTTCTGCTGTAGATAATGAAATAGAATTTTGCTTCTTGCTGAGCCAAGATACCAATCGGGGTCCCATATAGAATGCACCACCACTCGTGCTTTTCCAATCATCAACATTTCCTGCCCAATATGCATCAGTGTAAGCATGAAGAGTAAGATCAGCATTCTTTGGATACCATAGTCCAAAGTCTTGAGTTCCTTGTAGATATTTGAAAATTCTTTTGACAGCCTGAAGGTGAGACTCTTTTGGATTAGCTTGGAATCGTCCAACAATCCCAACTGCATGCATAATGTCTGGCCTAGTCCCAGTGAGATAAAGTAGGCTTCCTATCATTGATCTGTATTCTGGTTGATTCACCGTGGGAGAATCATCATGAGAACTGAGATTGCATCCGGTTGTCATTGGTGTACTTACAGGTTTGCATTCTTCCATGCCATACTTCTTCAGAATTTTCTTAAGATATTTTGCTTGTGATAGGAATATACCATCTGCAGTTTGATGCACTTGCAAGCCAAGAAAGAATGTTAGTCCCCCCAGTAAGGACATTTCAAATTCTTGCTGCATGACAGAAGCAAATTTTTGACTCATAGATTCTTCGTTACTCCAAAAAATGATATCATCAACATATACAACCACAATCAATAGTTTATCATTTTCAATTTTTGTGTATATGACCCTATCAATGAGACACTGAAATCCATGATGATTAAGATATTTGTCGAGCAGATATATACCATGCCCTTGGAGGCTTGTTTGAGACCTAGAGCCTTTTAGAGTCTACAAACAAGATTTTCATCATTCACAAAATGAATCATGCGATTTTCTGTATACTATGCCTATCAACTAACACAGATCACCAATGAAAAGCAGTTAACATCCATTTGATAAACTTTGATTTGATAACTTGAAAAAACAAGAAAACATTCTTATGGCTTCAAGTCTAGCTACGGGCAAAAAATATTCAAGTCTGTCTGTCTTGTTCTCCATACTACATTTACCCAACAGTCTAAGCTTTGTTTCTTTAACATCCCCATTCTCATTGCTTGTTCTTGAAAATCCATTTAGTTCCAATGACATTTTTATCACGTGGTCTTGGTACCAATTCCCAAGTGTCATTCTTTTCAATTTGATCAAGCTCTTCATTCATGGCTTGCTTCCAACATTCATCTTTGCTAGCTTGATTGACATTGTGTGGTTCAATTGTGAATAGAAGTGCCAGATGACTAGAAGATCCCACAAGAGTTCTCCTTGTTCGTACACCTGATTCCTTGTCTCCCAAAATTTGAGATTCAGGATGATTCTTTTGAACATATATGGATGGAGCTTTTTCAGATAGATCATCTTCAGGTTCTTCATTGGATCCACTGTCTATATCATTTCTATTTGATGTAGAAGGACATAAGTCACCATCATCTTCTTTTGTTGTTTTTTTTTCTTCTTTAGGAGCTGCAGGAGACTCATCAATAACAACATCAATACATTCAACAATCTTTCGAAGCCTTTTATTGAAACATTTGTATGCTTTGCTTGTAGATGAGTAACCAAGAAATATCCCTTCATCTGATCTAGGTTCAAACTTGCCAAGCTTTTCATCATTATTTTTGATAAAGCATTTGCTCCCAAAAACTCTAAAATGCGCTTTACAGAGGGAGAATTACCATACCAGAGTTCATATGGAGTTTTATTACTATTTACCCAAACATTTGATTCATACTAATGTTCGTCGTCGTATGTCTCAACATAAAAGTGTCGTGTGTTCCAATCCTAATGCCATAGCTCTAGCCATTTGTTGAACTGTTCTATTCATTCTTTCTGCCACGTTCGCTTGTCATGGGAGTGCCGCCACAGAGAACTGCCTTTATGCCAGTGTTGTTCACAATATTCAAGGAATTCATTTGATATTCTCCTCCCCATCGATCTAAGACACTTGATTTTTAGATCCAATTCTATTATCATAAACTGTTGCTTTGAAGATCTCAAATTCTTCAAATGCTTAATCTTCGTGTTTAATGAACCCGATTAGATCCAACACATTCTGTGAGTAATCATCAATAAATAAGATATAGTATTCTTCCCCACGTGGTGTCTTCTTTCTCACAGGTCCAAATATGTCAGTATGATTGAGTTCAAGAGGCTTACTTGATGATCCTTCTTTGGTATTAAACCGTACTCTAGTCTGCTTACCGAATTGACAAGATTTGCATATGATACTTTCTGGTGGATTAATATTGGGAAGATCACGAACAGCTTGAAGTCTGCTTGCTTTGTTGATTTGAGAGAAGCTCAGATGCCCCAGCCTTCTATGCCATAGCCAATTTTCTGAAGATTTTATCAGGTAACATTGATCTTTGTAGCCCTTTAGTATATACAGGTTGCTTGGATTTCTTTTCTCTTTTATAATAATTTTACCTCTATCAAGATCACGAACCACACATTCTTTTGAACTAAAAACAACTTATGTTCCTTGATCACACATTTGACTTACACTTGACAAGTTATGCTTTAATCCATCCACATACATGACTTCATTAGCTTTCACTTTTTCTTTTAGAAACACAAACCCTTTTCCTTTAATGACCGCAAGAGTATCATTTTCAAATATAACATTCTTCTCCTTTTCTAGAGCACTATATGCAAGAAGTTTGTCTTTATCACATTTCATGTGTCTTGAGCATCCACTGTCAATGTACCATTGGTTTTCTTCATCTTCTGCAACAATGCTATCCCACTTCTCTTCTCAACCCAGATTTCTCTCTTTTTCCACACTTTAGAGCTCGAGGGAACATGTTCTTTACGCTGGATCTTGTTCCTGCATTCTTCATGACCAAAGTTATTGCACAAGTACATTCAACTTCGTTTCAAGAGGAGAAAATTTGTTATATATGTGCTCTTCTTGGTTCAATATTCATCCTTTTCTTTCTTGCTTCTCTTGTCATGATGGTTTTATATGCACCATATTGAACAGCTTTATGACCAAATTGTGACAGTGACACTGTCCATTAAAGTAGAAATTTCGATCTAATTTCGATCATGAAATCTTCTATTTGAATTTACCTGTTGGTTGTAGCTTCTTTGAAAGATCTCCCTGTTAGTATTCCTTGAATTGAGATGATCATGTTTTACCTGTAAAGATCCTTTGTTCCCTTGCTGAGTGGCTGAATATAGTGAACCAGCTGTGGCTGCTTTTAGATAATTTGGTGCTGAAGTCTGGGAAGATTCCCCAGTATATACAAGACCTGTTTTTATAAGAGGAGACCGTTGTACCTTGATAATCTCATCTAAGGTTTCTGAACCTTTAGCAAATCTAAGATTGAGAGATTTCACTTTCTCTTTATCTTTCCTTAGACTTACCACTTCACATTCCAATTCCTCAATGCGTTTTTCTTTTGCTTCAAGCTGATTTTCAAGAGTCTCTATGATTATGTTCTTTTCTTCTAGGCTTACTTTGAGTTGATTATTTTCTTCAAGGAAATCATTGTGTTCTAGAGCATCCACAAAAGCATCCTTTTCTTCTCTAGATTCTTTTGCCATGAGCAGTCTAATATCTTGTTCACATTCTTCCTCACTATCAGATTTCTCATCACTGTCTTCATTAATATAGTAACTTTTCCTTGTGCTAGATCGATTCTTATTTCTTCTTGCTACTTCTTTTCCTTTAGCAGATGTTTCTTTATAAGGACATTTTGCAGCATAATGACCAACTTTTCCACACTCAAAACATTTGAAGGGAAGCTTACCTTCCGATCTTTCCGGTTCTCATTGGCCTTCTCACAAAATTTTCTTCTTTCTTTCTTCTTCGTACATATACCGGATTCTTTTCGACAATTTCCTTTTCTTTTTCTTTTCACAGATGCCTTAAAAGTGCTTTCTTTGATTTGAGAAGGACCTCTTGTCTCATTTCTGGGTGCTAAACAGATACCATGTAATTGAACAAAGCAGAAGAGTTTGCATCTTGCCTTTTCTTCACTAGTCAAGCTTTACAACAAATTTTGGAAGTCAAAGATTCAAGACTTTTTCCACCGAGTATAGTATCGGCTATGGTTTCACCCAAATTTCTCATTCGATTTACAATATCATCAAGACGTGCAAACCGGCAATATCATCACTATGCATCCTTAAATTTTTCATATTCGATTCTAAGAGTTTGGAGTTTTGCTTTTTTTACCTTTGTATCTCCTTCATGTACTCTCTAATGACTTTGTCCTGATATTTTCACGAATTTAGTCACATCACCTTAGCAACGTTCGTACATGCTTCCTAATAAGACATTCACTGCTTTGGCATTGATTTCATACTTCTTCCTTTCAGCTGCATCACTAGGAATACTTGCTGGATATTGATAGCCTTCTTCCACGATTACCCATACTTCTGCACCAAGAATTTGCAGATATGCTTTTGTTCGTACCTTCCAGAATATCAGATTGCTTCCATTAAATAGTGGTGGCTTTAGAGACATTATTCCTTCATGACTTCCCATTGCAACGGATCTCCTTCAAGCGATTAAGCTTCTGCAGAAGAACCTGCTCTGATACCAATTGTTGGGAAAAATACTGAGAGGGGGGGGGGGGGGGGGGTGAATCAGTATTTAGGACATACTCAAAACTTTTTTCACTTTTTCTTACTTCTAAAACCCATACGCTACTTTCCTGATACATACTCGCGTATATACGCAGATACCCTTTATGAAACTTGCGTATACACAGAGATCTAATTATGCCATTAATTCTACACTTATGTCATTCCATCATTCATTCATCATATGTTCAATAAACAGTAAACATGTGCAGTAAGAACAGAATAAACCATCACACATAAGCATCACACATGAACACCAAGATTTTTAGGTGGAAACCCAAGTCGAGAGAAAACCACCGCTGCCATTGCTCAGCCTTCAATATTTTATTATAAAGAAAACATCTTACAACATATGTGCTGGCGCAGCCTCCTACCAGCACGCAGGCACCCACCTGCGCTCTTTTACCAGCCTCTCCTGGAAGGGAGCTACAACCCCCTGCTCTCGTTTACCAGCCTCTCCTGGAAGGGAGCTACGACCCCCTGATCTCGTTTACTAGCCTCACCTGGAAGGGAGCTACAACCCCTTGACTGAAGGCTACAACCCTCAGCTCCACCATGGACCACGTTTCATCAATTTTCACACTGGATCCGAACAACTTCAATAGAGCACAACTTGCAGGCCTTGTTTCATCATATTTTCAGACTAGACCCACTCCACACATTTAAGCTCAAACTTAACAATTCAGACAACCCAGATCAGAAGAATTTATCATCATCAGATAGCAGTAACACATCAGAATAGATCAGACATTTTATACTTCAGACTTCAGCAAGCCCTATCTTTTCATACGCGCTTTTCTTTCACTGATCCCGTGTATATACGTGTCTTCTACCATACAAACCCGCGTATACTTCTGTACATATTACAGAGCTAATTTCACTGCGCATACACGCTTTCTCTTCAGTTAAGCCGCGTATATACGCGCTTCCTCTGCGGCGAACTAGTGTATGGTTCTTCAGACATTTAGGTCATTGCAATTCTTCAGAACAGATACATCACACAGATTTAACCCTTTATTTCAGACAGATGTTCGCCTCATTTCAGATCCAATCATTCCATAAATAGATCTAGAAGATACGAATACATTTCAGATCTAGATTCCCTTCTTCATCATTTTCTTCATTGGTGCATCATACATTCAGATCTATCATTCAACTATAACCCTTTCCATTCAGATATACTTCAGAGAGAAGTATTCATTCAAGCTCAGACATCTTGCACCCACACTCATACTTTGCACAATGAATTTCTTCTCCTTATATAGGTTTACCCTTTTTCAATACCATGAGCCAAAACCACATTACTTCCGATGGTATTCCTGGACGGGGTCACATGGACGAATCATTACTCAAAACAATGGGTCAATACCATGGTGGTTACCCCTGGTTTTGCACTTTATGAGCGCTTTTTCCCATAAGCGACTCGACACGTTGTTTCCCGCGTGCATACGCGACTTCTCCTAGACAAATCCGCATATGCCTTGAGACATACTCTTTTCATCATAGATCTAGCACATACTAAAATTCTTTCTTCATTCCCTTTTGTACTTACTGTAGATACATCAGATTTACATCATTTAACAAGTTGATCAAGACAAATTCTATCAAGCACAACTTCATCAAGTAGGTTTCCATTCAAGGGCAACACTCTATCAAGTGGGTTGCCATCAAGGACAACACTCTGCATCATATTGCCAATAGTATCATGATAGGAAAGGGTAGTTTCCAGTTTAAATTAAAATGACCAGAAGATAGCTAATTAATCCTACAGTTCTTAATAAGCTTCCTAATCCTAATGATAAATCCCCTAAAATAAATTTAAAAAACTACAGGTTCAATGACCTGTCAGAAAAACAATGTAGCAATGAGACAAAAACCTTTTTCTTTTGTCTACCCTGAGTTGGATGCTCCTGCATCAGGCTCCTGGGGTAACAGAAATTCATGGCTCCGTCCCATGAGATCTTCAACTGAGTAGCCTGCCTTTTGTATTTGTGCTACGTCAAGCCATGAACTGTCCTCAATGGGACGGTTCTTCCACATGACCAAGTACTGTAAATACTCCTTCCTGCGTGTGTGCTTTGCTACCTATGTGTCGAGGATGCCCTCGATCTCAAGGGGTTGTGCCGTAGGCATCTGCCTCATCAAATAACCTTTGTCAATTTGGGTGTCCCGTTCTGGCCATGCTGCCCTGTCGTCTTTAGGACTGGCAGTATATGGAAACAGATCTGCCACATTAAAAATGGGTGAAATGCTTATCCCTGGTGGCAACTGTAATTCGTAAGCATTGGTGGAAAACTTGCGAAGAATTTTGCAGGGGCCAATATTCTTAAACTTTAGTTTGTTATATTCCCCCTTAGGAAAACGTTCCTTACGCAAGTGTGCAAGAACTTCATCCCCGACATTAAATTGAACCTCCCACCTTTTCAAATCTGCTTGTTGTTTGTACTTTTGACTACTGTCCTGCAATTTTGATTTCACCTGCTCATGTAAATCGCTCATTGCTTGGGAAAAATCTTCCCCATCAGCACTTCTTTCTTCAAGCTTCCCCAAATCCCGCAGCTCATCCACTCTATGAGGATGCATGCCATACAAGACCTAAAAAGGACTATAACCTGTGCTGCGATTTGGTGAGTCGTTATAAGCAAATTCCGCTTGAGCAAGTACGCGGTCCCACATTCGTGAATTTTCACCAATCAAACTTCGTAGCAGGTTTCCTAAGCTCCTGTTCACCACCTCCGTTTTCCCATTGGTCTGTGGGTGATAAGCGGAGCTGAAATTCAACTGAGTGTCCAACTTTTTCCACAGGGTATGCAAAAAAATGTCCTGTGAACCTCACATCCCTGTCAGAAATAATGGACCTCGGCAAGCCATGCAATCTGACGATCTCTGTGAAAAAAAAGTGTGCTACGTGAGTGGCATCACTGGTTTTTTGGCAGGGTATAAAATGTGCCATTTTTTAGAACCGATCCACTACCACCATCACTGAATCAAAACCCCGTTGTGTTCTAGGCAGACCCAAGACAAAGTCAAAACTGACTGAGTCCCATGGTCTACTCGGAATAGGCAGTGGCGTATAAAGTCCTGCATTTTGACTGCAACCCTTCGCTAACTAACACATTTTACATCTACTTACATACCTCCGCACATCTCATCGTATCTTCGGCTAGTAATAAAAATGTTCAATTTGTGATAATGTCTTGTCTATGCCGAAATTTCCGGCTAGACCTCCACTGTGATTTTCCCAAATAATGTTCTCCCTCATCGAACAGTCGGGAATGCATAACTGTCCTCCCCTGAATAACAATCCTTCCTACAAATTATAGTCCAACCATGGACTATTGTTTCTCAGTAAGGGGTTTTGACAGGCTTCATAAGCCTCCTTAAAATCTGTATCTGTTTGATACAAATCCTTCAAATGCTCAAAACCCAACATTTGTACCGTGCTTTCCTGTAAGAGCAAAGCTCTTCTACTCAACGCATCTGCCACCCTGTGGCCTGTCCACTAATATGTTTTAGCACAAATGTAAAACTTTGCAGATACTCAACCCATTCTGCATGCTTATGGTTCAACTTATGCCGTTGCATAATATACTGTAATGCAGAATTATCAGAAAATAAAACAAATTCATTACCTAACAGATAATGTCTCCAATGCTTCAATGCTTGGACGACCGCATAAAATTCCTTGTCATAGGATGAGTATTTTTGCCTACTTTCGTTCAGATTCTCACTGAAATAAGCGACCGGCCTGTCCTCCTGGCTAAGTACTGCCCCAATGGCTGTACCGCTGGCATCACAATGAACTTGAAAAAGTTTGTTGAAATCAGGCAACCTTAAAATCGGTCTCTTAGTGATTTTCTTCTTCAAATTCTGAAAACTTCTCTCTGTTGCTTCTATCCAACAAAAAGGCTAATTTGCCTTTTTTATTATGTCCAACATGGGTGCGCAGATCCCACTGAAATATCTGATAAATTTCCTATAAAAACTTGCCAATCCATGAAAGCTTCGAACCTCAAACAGATTCTTCGGGGATGGCCAGCTAACTATATCTGCAACCTTTTCTGGGTCCATCTTCAGCTCATTTTCTGCAATCACAAAACCCAGATAAACTAATTCCTTCTCAAAAAAAGTACACTTCTTCAAGTTTATCAGCAGCTTATTCTACTGCAATTTCCTCAATACACTTCGAACATGTCGAAAGTGTTCTTCCTTCGTCTTGCTGAAAATCAAAATATCATCCAAATAAACAATTACAAACTTCCCAATGAACTCTTTCAGCACTTCGTTCATTAGGCGCATAAATGTACTAGGGGCATTACTCAAACCGAATGGCATTACTAGCAATTCATATAGCCCTTCATTTGTCTTAAAGGTTGTTTTCCATTCATCCCCTTCCCGGATTCGGATCTGGTGGTAACCACTCTTCAGATCAATCTTCGAAAAATACGCTGCTCCACTCAAGCAGTTCATCATGTCATCTATTTGTGGCAATGGAAACCTGTACCTGATAGTAATTTTGTTGATAGCTCTTGAATCTCCACTCTCCACCCTTTTCAGGAGCTAAAACTGTCGGAACTGCACAGGGGCTCATACTTTCCCTGATCAGCCCTTTGTCTAATAATTCCTGCACCTGCTTCCTAATTTCTTCATTGTCCTTCGGACTCATACGGTATGTTGCCTTGTTTGGCAGACTAGCTCCTGGTATAAAATCAATTCAATGATTGATGATTCCCTCAGGAGGCAACTCGTCTGGTAAATCATCCACTATGATATCACCAAAATCTTGCAACATTTCCTGGATTTCCTCTGGTAAATCTGCAATATTTGTATGCAATATCACCGTCTTTGGCCTCCTTACAGCAGCAAACTTAATTTCACTATCCTTGATATGTTTCAGGAATTCTTTTCCTCCCACCAACAATGCTTTGACTCCACTGGTCTATGTTATCTCCTCTTCCTTGATGGGTACAAGCGTATGCTTAATCCCATCCTTGACAAACTTGTAATAGTTTGTCTTTCCATCGTGTACCACCTTCCTGTCATACTGCCAAGGTCTCCCTAACAGTATATGACACATGTCCATTGGCATGATATCGCAAATAATCTTATCCTTATATCTGCCAATATGAAACTCCACTTCGCACTGTTCATCAACTAACAGTTGATGTCCCTTTTGTAGCCACGATACTTTGTAAGGAGTGGGGTGTTTTAGTCTCTTTAGACCCAAATTCTCCACCATTTCTGTGGCTACCAAATTGTCTGTACTTCCACTGTCAATTATCAGTTTGTAGTACTTACCATGTGATTTGCAAACTGTCCGGAATAAGGCTTTTCTTTGGTCCGGTTCAGCAATTTCTTTAGCTGGTTTCAACAACACCTTATTCAGCACCAAAGCTTGTTTCGGGTGCATTCTCTACCTCTTGGGGTGTTGCCTCTGCTTCTTCTGTCTGAGCAACATATGTTCCCCTACCTCCTGTTGGTTCACCCTCAGGACATTCATAAGACTTGTGCCCCCACTTATGGCACCTATAATACTGGACAGCTCCTCTGCCCCTACCATTACCTCTTCCTCGCTGGTATGGTCGTCCCCCTCTAGTGTATTTTATTTTTCTGCTATTCCTGGAGTTTTGGAACTGCTGCCTTCATCACTGCGATTTGTGCCTATACCTCTGCCAAAAGCCTTTCCTTTACCTCTGCTAGATCCTCCTCCTCTTCTGGCATTCTGCTTCCTATTTATTTTCTCTTCAGCCTTTAAGGCACACTGATATGCCTCATCTATAGTTCTGGGTGAGAGAATATTTATTTCATCCAGTATTTCCCCTCTCAAGCCATTTACAAACCTCGTTGTCTTTTCGAGGGTGTTTTCTACATACCCAGCTCTTAAATTCAATCTGTAGAATTCTTCCGTGTACTCTTTAATAGTTAACCCCCTTTGCCTTAAATTTTGTACCTACATGTATAGCATGATCTGGTAATCCTTGGGCAGGAATTTATTCTTCAGCTTGGCCTCCATCTTGGCCCACTTCTTTATAGGTTGTTTATTCATCCCTTTCCTCTCCGCTTGAATGCTATCCCACCACAAGGACGCATGTCCCTTCAACTTGGTGGTAGTGAATTTTACCCTCTTATCTTCGCTGATTTCTTCATAATCAAAATACTTGTTCAGCTTGCTGAGCCAATCCAGCAACACATCTGCTGATAAATTTCCATCATAAGTAGAAATCTCATGCTTCGGCTTGCTACTTGATAACAAAACTGACTTGAGAAACTTGATTTTAGGTCCTTCTCCTTCTGAACCATTTGTCGTTTCTACAACCTCCTCATCACTGTCGTCTCCCCCTTCAGGATCTCTTCTCCTTCCAGCCTCTACTGCTGTTAATCGAGAATTCAAAATTCGAATCTCTTCCCTCAATCCCTCGTCTGCTACTCTGTGTATGGCTCTTCCTCTTCCTCGTCTACCAACCTCCATTTTCACTATTCACAATCCTGCTCTGATACCAAAAATGATGGGACCCAGCCCTCAATCATAATTGGCGCTCGGATAGATTTTAACCAAAACTTATATGTCGAATTTAAAAGCGACTGACAGCCTGCCAAGTCACTGTAGTATTAATGGATAAATGAATTGTAATGTCATACAATGGAATTTTGTTGTGATTGTTTGGACGTACTTGCAGATTATTTAATTGATTTTTTATGACAGCTCCGTAGATACGAGTCAGTCCTCGTGATCTGGCGCGGTATCCGATCCCTATTCTGTCTTTTGAGCTTCACTTCCGCGTTGAGAAAAAAACTCCACTGACTGTGCTTGTTTTCTCACTAACTAAGCTTGGAGAGAGGGTTTTCAAACTTCGTTTGTTCCTTAGGGTTTCACAAGGGTTTTTCCAGTGTCTTTCTTTGTTTCTGTGTGATAAACATGTATCATTTCCTCTGTTAAGAGGGTCCTTCACTGCTCCTGTTGCGCGGTTATTTTGAACAAGGGTTTCGACAAACCCTGTGATGGCAATCGATGCTTCCTATTGGTTTGGTAATTTTCCAGTGCTAGCTTCGTGTCTTCTGCATTCCAATTTCTTGTCCTGAGACTTTCACTCTCTGTTTGATTAACTTGTGAAAATTACTGTTGTTGTTTATCCTTTCAGGTTGGGGCCGCCAAGATTTCCTGTGTACACATTCAGCTTCGTAAAACACAGGTAAGTTCCCTGTCATGCTTCAAGCTTTTTCTCAACTATATGCGGTCACTAATCGGTTCAGCTCCTTCATGAGCAGGTCTTGTCGGTTTCCAATAGTGTTTTTCTCTTCCACTCGATGCTGAACTCTGGTGGTAAGTTCAATCCAAAACCCTTATTTTCCCTTTCAACGCTCACTCTAGTCAATTTACTTGAAAGAGGGCAAAATGCTACAGGTTTAAATTCTGAACCGTTTCTTGTATTTGCAGGCCCTTGCTAACCCGCAACACCTGGTCACCTATATGCTTCAGTTTCTCGGGACCCTAAGGGTAGGGTCGTCTCCTTTTTGGATGCTTCTATAGTGCTAGGGTTTAGTCCTCTTAAATGATCTCCGGTCTTGTGTTGCAATCCTTGTTGATAGGTGTTTTCAATGTATTTGCAAAAGAAAATTGCTTTACTTCATGTGTATCAGAGAACTGGTCGTTGTGCTTGGTTATACAATCATATCACTGTTCTTCGGTATAGACAGTTTCTTGCCCTCGAGGTTTTGCTCTTGTTGTTTGGGGTTTTCGAATTTTGAACCCTCGTTTGACTGTATACTAAGGTTATTTCTAAACAACCTTCGACTGTTATATAAATTGATGCTAGAAATAAAAGAGGAGATAAATAAATTTGCTTCTTATGAGTTTATGCAGTTACCTGGCACTATTATTTACTTCTTACTGGTTCTGAAATATTATGAGTTAGCGGAACCGAACTTCCTTGCCTATGCAGATTCGTCGGTTGATTTTTGTTGGTGTGATAATTGTAAATTCTTCCATTACCATTTGCTTTCTCCAATTTGAATTGTTTACATGCCCAACCTGTTAATTTTGCATGCGTGATAGCATGAAAGCAAAAGAATTTTTTTTTTTAGACAGTAAGAACAAAAATAAACATAACCTAGTTGCAGAATGCTTGGTCACAAATAGTTCTCAACTTTTGCTCTGTTCTTTCTCTGTTATTCTGATGGAAGTCGACCCCCTAGAAAATATGTTTTTCCCTTTTGTATCATGATAGGAAAGGGTAGTTTCCATTTTTTGAAACTACTAGCCATTTCATTACAACAATATTATTTGCTTATGTTCTTTGTAGAAACAGAACAAATTTGTAATTTTAAATTAAAATTAACAGAAGATAGCTAATTAATCCTACAGTTCTTAATCAGCTTCCTAATCCTAATGATAAATCCCCTAAAATAAATTTAAAAAACTACAGGTTCAATGACCTATCAGAAAAACAACGTAGCAATGAGACAAAAACCTTTTTCTTCTATCCACCCTGAGTTGGATGCTCCTGCATCAATAAATATGTTACAAGAACCAAGATGATAAATCCCATGTGCTTGAAAAATCCAAAATCCTTAACTCCATATTGGATGGTAGACACTCAATTATCCATAGACAAAAATAGTGAAATAAATTTATAAAATGGAGAAGAGTGATGAAATGGATAGGTAACTACACAGTGTCAAAGGATATAAGAGGATGATAACTAAGCTTCATTCAATCCACAACATCGACCTTATTAACCCTTATAAATAAGAATAAACCCTACTCTTCTTCTAAATATGATTTATCCCACCTTTGTTCCAAGAGGTTGTCTCACCTCTCATGATAACACGACCTCGTCTAGACACGAGGAGCATATGAGTATCATGAGGGAAATAATACTAGGATCATGAGGGAAATAAAACTCTATTTTAAGTGAATTAAGGAGACTTCTTGCTTTTTTATTAAACTAGATCCCATTCACAATTTTTACATGCCGCAGATTCACAGGATATATTTTATGAAGGGGTCCTCCATATTTTTACTTAACCACCATTAATTCAATTGATCTTTATTATTTTCCAAAAAATAAACTTTATTTTTTATATTTCAAATAATATGGTAAATCTCAATGGATTCGAAACTTTTATCAATTTTTTGAAGTCTTTTTGTCATCCTCACAAGGTTTGAAAGCTATAAGGAAGTCAACAATTTCATATGGTTAATGATAATTGGGAATTTACGAACTACATTTATAGTTCTTTTCTCAATTTATCTAAGAATTTTTAACTCTTGAAAGAGAGAGAATTATTCTCTTTCTTTTAGTTGATGCCACTCGGACCCAAATGTAGGTTAGATCAATTTTCTCTTCATGGTTGTAGAAAAACCTTCTTGCGCCTACCAACCTAAATTTCCTTTGGAATCCCCATTAAAAGGGGATAAATTGGTTCTATTGAGATTTCCATTTTGGAAATTCTTCCTTCTCCATTCTTACTTTCCAAGAATGGTCTATATGAGGCCTCCTAATTTTTGGATTGGGTTCAACCATTTCTCAACTATTACGTCTTTCAAATATATTCTCTTTTCTTCTTCCAACATTGTAGTTATATTTGTTTTAACAAGATTAGTAAAATTAGCCTCTAGAAGGAAGTGTTTATATTGAATCACAACTTGTCGAGGAAGAATTCACTCTTGTTTGAAGACACTTTTGTTTCTAGCCAAACATACTTTCCAATATAAAATCTTATTCATAGTTTTTTGGGAACGCTTTAAAAAAAAAAAAATTGAAAGGTTATAGAATATATATGATCCCATGTCATAATCATTTCTTTCCAACTTGTGGAATAAGAAATGGCATATCCTAAATTTGTGAAGATTAATTTCCAATATTTTAGAATGAAGTGGCATTCTAGGAATAAATTTTTGGATGAGCCCTTGAGTAAACAATATAAAGAGCAGTGAGATGGTCCTTCAATGCCTCTTTTTAAGATATTTTATGTTGCCAATGATTGCCCATGGACCATTTTCCAACATAATGTGTTAATGTTTTTTAGCCCATCACTTTTCCATATAGGTTCCCATAGGGTTGTCTTGGGGGTTATATAATGATCTATAAAATTAGGGGCATATCACTCCTTAATAGAGTAAGATCTCCCATTGGGACCCCATCCTCTACAATGCTACAAAGAGAGGATTGCAGGGCTATGCCTTGAAAAATATAATATAAATAATGAATTCATTCCATCAAATGACATGATGGAATGAGGTATTTACACCATTTACAAATACCCATTCATTTAATCTTATTTGGAAAAAAAAATACGAAGTGTGAATTGCATGTTCATTTAACCAATCTTTGACTAATAAAGGGAAGATAATTGATATTTTTCAATGATTTTATCATCCCAAATTTTAATTAGCTTCCAATTCTCTATAAATGAAAATATTTATCTTATAATAACGTGGGAAACTACTCTTCATGATCTCTAAATGTAGGATCCTCTATCTACCCAATCATGATGTTCTAGGTGCTTCACTTGATTCGTATGGAAATATTTTTTTTACTATAACTAGATTTCCACAACTCTAAATCTCTTGAAACCTATCTCTAAAATATTTTTTGCCCCAGGATAAATTCATTACTTGAGGATATTGGATTCTTAATCCCTGTTGTTATTCATGATCCCATACTATGTTTCAATTTATTAAATGGAATTTCTTTGTGTTGATCTTTTCTCCTCACAAAATAAACCTTTGGATTCCCTTTCTTATTTATTTCATTTCTCCTACTAGAGTTAACATGGTTGATCCTTTATATAGTGGAAAAAATGATAGGATAGATCCAATTAAAATAATCTTGTTAATTCGACTATGCCACTAAGATGCCCAGTGCTACTTTTTTTTTAAATTTTCAAACTACATGCAACCAATCTAAAGCTTTAGGGTGACTTAATAAAATAAGGATTCTTAAGTACTTAAAGAATTTCCAACTTAAAACATGAGGGTGTTCTAAAATTCTAGAAATAGTTTGCATCCAATGAAGGGAATGCTTCCATCGACATATGTGATTCTTTCCCATGATTATGTTTCCTTCTGGTTTGTTTAGAAGCTAACATGGAAACTTCTTAAACCTTATAGAATTATCGTTGATGGTCCTTTCATATGCAAAGTATTATTTGGAAATTGTGAATGTTTTATTTCTTTAAATTCCGTCGCAATGAATATCACATATTAGTTTCTAATTATATTATCATTATCTACTCTTTGACTAGCGTTATTTCATTAAAATACACAATCAAAGTGAAAGGGGAGAACTTTTTTTCCTTCGGAAAATTGGGTAGGCTTGCCAAAGGAGAATTCATGGATTTCCATTGTATGCTTTTATCCAATGAATGATGTTCTGATCAAATAAAAATAAATTGTGAAGGAGATCAAAAAGAAAGGAATGATGGTCACTATCAAAAAGCATTGTCCATGTTTATTTTAATGTACATACATTTATCCCATTTTTTTGTTTGAGTAGAAAACTTCTTAAACCAGTGGAGTGTTATTTATTATTATCTTCCTTTTCTTAAACCCCCTCTAAAATTTTAAGATATTTTACGAAGAATCGTTTTGATGTGATTTTCTAGAATTTTAGATCTTATAAGTTAGATTACATAGGGTTATGGGCCAAAATCTCAAAAAGGACATAGGCCACTACTCTTTTTGAAACAAAGCTATGAAAGAAGAGTCTATGCCCTCTTCTATTTTGTTCGTATTCGGAGTCCAAGGAATCATTTAATGGTGATTAAATTTAATTATGTTGTAATTGGATTTGAAAAGGTGTATAGAGAATTCATTATGACCTAACACATTATTCAACTCGATCCCCAAGTTTTCTCAGTGACCTTTAAATCCATAATTTACTCTCATAATTCTTTGTTTCTTTCCTTATTGGCCCATCTAGGTATCACTTGAAGCATATCCTCCATAAATTTTATGATCTATCTCTTCTTCACTTCTCTTCTCTTGTATATAAATCTTTGAAATGGGTGAATTCTCCCCCTTTAAAGGATTTATAATAGTGAGGTTTCTCCTATTTTCCTAGTCAATTAATTTGAATTTTATTTTGAGTAATCTTATTTTTATCTATTTAATATATATATATACTTTATTTTCTAGTGTTCCTCTTCCTTTCACTTGGCTTGATAAAACTTTAGTGTTAATTTCCTCTCAATTGATATTAATTTGTTGTGTGGCATCTTGCAAATCCATTCTAACATATAGCAAACTTATTTATTTAAGAGATTCCTTATTTTCCAATTATAATTTCCCATAAGTGAGTTTCACCCACAAATTTAATGTATATTTCACCATATGCATTTTTTATTCCCATATAAAAGATGAAAAACATTGAATTGAGATATCCCAAATCCCCTTCATCATATTCTAACCCTTCATATATTAAATCTATATACGATTGAAATGGAAAGGAATGGTTCCAATAATTTTTTGCTTTTAAAAAACTGATGATATTAGTTTATGTTCTAAAACCCCATTGGTTGTAATGTGAAACGAGACTCAAAAGTTTTCTACTGTTAAATAACCATCAATTACAAATGTGATGAGAACTAAATTGGGGTATATATCGTTTTCAATCTTTTTACTGGGCACGATCCTGGAACTTGTGGGTTATGGCCCACGAACTTGTTCACAATCTTTAAAATCCATCTCCATCATGCATAATTGTATGTATAGTCTCACATTTGTCTACTCACAAAATTAATTTTCATATATCTTAACTCATGGATTTTTTCATACTTTCACATGTAAAGTGATTATGCCCCTAAAACACATATACATTTCTCCTACTCTTGAAAAATACGCTAAATAGACCATGAAAATATGATTTATATACAATAAAAGAAATAGATGTAGATATCAAATATGCATTCACATTTACATCATGTAGGATCCTAATTTCATTACATTAGTTGCTAAACTATTGCATGGCACCTCCGCTAGTCATATTTCCATTCTAATGGTTGCCTCCTTTCAATGCTGAAAGGATACAATTTATAGAGGAAATTACATTGTCATGGATCACTTCAGATCAATGATTTTCTCCGTAAATATCTCAACATAATACCTAAAAGTGTTCAATATCCCTATAAACTGGGAAAAATCAATGCATTCAAGGAAACATTATCCTCATGGCCCCATCTGCATTCTATAAGCTTGTCTTTTTTGTTGATTTTCTAGAGGTGGGTCAATGTTCCTACATCAAAATGTGTCAATTATTTTTCCTTATTTTCTTGTCTTATTCTTTAATTGAACTAGGTTTTTCCCCCTTATTAGACTCTATATTCACTAATTCTAATCTATTATCAATTTTCCATTTCTTCCTTTGAATGGCCCCCTTACTACATTACCACACACTTTTTCCATGTTTGACAAGATCAAATTGAAATATCCAACTGCAATTTTGAGCTTTGATACCAATTCTCTTTGAATTCTACTTGAGACCACCAAAAATAGGTTTAACCTCCATACTAGATCAAATCATACAAATTGAAAATAAAAATATGTTTCTCTAAGTATTTATGAACCAATGGTACTAAAATCCAAATATGTGAAGTTTGATGGTGAATAACTACAAGCATGCTGGCATCCTAAAGAGTGTAGACAACTTTAGGTTCCCCTTCAGAACTTCCCACAATTCCTTAACTAACTAGCTTACATTTCTTGCTACCTATTTCTTTCATTTCTTTTCCTCAAGTGTAGATAGGGATGAGAAGGATCTCTGTAATTTTATATCTAATGATCTCATCATTTAGTGCTTACATTTTCAAGTGATTTCCTAATATGCTAAAATTATAGGAGACAACATTCATTAGTTAATTTATGCAATATTTCTGCTACCACCATGGGAATCTAACAACATCTACATTCCTATGATTTTGAGAAATATGATCCAAACCCCTAATCCATAGTTACTCTCAGTGGTTACCTATAGCTTCATATTTCTTTCTTTCATTGTCATCTCTTATCTTTTTCCGTTAAACATATTCCTTCCTAGATTATTTGGAAGACATTCTTATTTTGAATCTTCCATATCTTCTTTTATTTGTTGTTGAGTTTTTCCCTTGTCATTATTTTCCTTGATTGTTGAATGTCTTTCGTACGAAGAGGATATGATGTCAAAGGGATATTTGAGGGATCTAACAAGATAGGATTAAAATAACTTTAACTGCATGCATAAATAATTATTGTTCTTGGTAATAATATAGCTTATATAAGAAGAATAGCTCAGTAGTAAAGTATAGCACATAAATCATTGGAATTATTGTTTATGTCCAAAAGGAGAGTGATGCAAATCCATATATTTAAAATATAATAGATTAACAATGTTTGTTTATATCTAAGTGGACAAAGATTATTAGGAAAGATTAATGTATTCCCATTACAAACACCACACCATTTTCATAAAATATAATTATGAACTTGGGTGGGGACTTTATTTTATACTACTTATAATAATAATAATAATAATAATAAATCCAATAATCATATGTTTTTGCTTCTTGTTTTTTCTATTTCAGATATATTGCCTTTTAATTTTTATAAATCTTTTTCCTTTTCCAGTGTTTTTAATTTTTGTTTTATTATCTTTTAGTTTACTCTTATTTTAAAGTTATTTTCTTGTATTTTTTCCCTAACCAATTTAATAGTTAGTACTTTTAAAACTTTAATTCTCTTTACTAATAAAATGATGCACAATCAAATTTTAATATATTTTAACAGAATGTAAAACATTACTTAATAGATATTTTCTAACTATTATATGTTTTGAAGTTTTTAGTTGAAATTTGGAGAAACAATTTTTGGTCAAATAATGGTTTTTTTTTTTAATATGTTGTTAATTACATATATGAATTTAACACTCACAAAAATTCTTTGGAAACTTAAATTATATAGAGCTCAAAACTCGAATTTGTGATTCTAATAAATCTATACTAGATTTTGAATAAATTCAACTAAAAAAATACCCAAAAATATTCCAAAATATTTAACAAATAAATAAAAACTCAATATAAAATATAACTCATATAATTTCAATAATACAATAATTCCTATATAACTTTACTTTCCAAAAAAATATTAATTTAAAATTAACTTGATATAATATTTTTTATTTAAATAATAATATCTAAATTTATAATAAAATATTAAATATTTTATTCATTTAAAATAATTTATATTTATATTACTATTCTAGTATATAATTAATTTATACAACATCATATATAAAATACATATTGGTAATTTTATGATAATTTCCTGTTTTAATTATTATAAAATTTAATAAAAATGATAATGAAAATATATTTGTTCAGCGAGTAAATATCTAACGATTTAGAACGTCTAAAACGGATAAAACCCAAAAATTTATTTATAAAAATCCTTTTTACATTTAATCGTGGAAAACAACCTTAACTGACACATCCAAAATTGACAATCAATTGTCTAGAATGACAAACGCATAAATCCAAAAAAAAAAATTCATTTATAAAATTCCGTTTTACATTTGATCATGGAAAACAACCTTAACAGACACATCCAAAATCGATAAATATTGATTATGACACATCTTTATCCTAAAATTGAAATATTGTATTATATATTTATAACATAAATATCTTTGGTGTCATTCTTATCCAAAATAAATTTTTTAACAATGACTTTAGATGTGGATAAAGGTCAATTGTAGGGAGATATTGGCTTTATCACCATTGAGTGTGACCCATATCAAGCATTGAATTAGCAATAGTGGTAAAAACTTTAGAATATAAATAGTGTTCTCTATTTAATCATTTCTTTCTCTACTTTATAGATTTTTTATTGGATTCTACAAAGGTGTGCAAATTGTATAATTGGTTTGAACATTAATCTTTTATGAGGGCGTGAGAGTGATTATATTCCTCTTTTCCCCAAATTCTTATATGTGAGCAACCCTTTTGTGTAGGCATGATTATATTTCTCTTTTCCCCAAATTCTTCTATGTGAGACCACTTTTTATCTGGCCATTTGGCTGAGAAACAAAGAAATGGACTTAAATATAAGAGAAGCTTGAATCACTCCAATTGAGAGTGAGAAAATCTTCCAACAAAGTAATTAAATAGAATGGGAAATAGTTTTAATAGGTCACAAACCCATCCAAAATCAGATAGTTATTTTAGAGAAAAAGACAATATACAACTCTAAAAGCTAATACAAACTGATAAAAAGTGAAAGAAATACAAACCAATAAATTAGAAAGATCAAACAAGATAACTAAGATAGTTGAGGCAAATGATGCCTTGATGGACCCGTTGTTGCCTAGTTCTACAAGCACCATAGAGAAATTGCATTTGGAAAAACCACCCGTCACTCCCATAACTGATGCCATGCTCAAAGTTGAGAGCTAAAAAGAAATCCAAGTAGAAAAAGAGAAAATATAGAAAAAGCTAATATAGTAAAACACATAGAGATAACAAATAACAAGTTTAAGTAAACACAATCAAACAACTAGTGGAGATGAAAAAGCTAAGAAAAACCAAAGACAATAAATTGAAACATAATGATAGAGTACAGATAAATATCATGAGCCCAACCTAACCACAAACATTCAAAATATCATCCTTTACATTATCAATCCAAACATGACAATGAAATTAATAACCACATATCTATCCCTAAAAAGAAAAACAACTACCCTACCCTACTCTACCCTGACAACGAATTTTTTTTTTCAGAAAGAAAAAAACGTTGTTTTATATCATGATAAATAAAAACGGTGCATAATACAGCATAAGAAGTGTAGTGAATAATCACTTCCAAAAATATGCAACATTGCCCCTGAAACCAAAAATAATGTGATCTGGCAAAACATGCCCATCACATGAGACTCGTAATCAAGCAGAGAATAGTTGATAATGTCTAAAAAGATCCCCCAATTGCCAATTAGAAAAAATGTGGCAAAAGCAGCATCGAGAGAAATGAGAAACATATACATATCATGGTGACAGTCCAGCACTATAAAAGTGAACCCTGACAACGAATTACCTCCTAACCCCTTCCACTTTCCTTTCTCCCTCCATGTCACTTTCATTCTAACTCCATCTTTATATTTTTTCCCTCTCAAAAGAATAATTTATTTTTAATTTTATCAATATTAATTTATTTTAATTTATCAATTTCGTAATATCAAAATAAATTATTAATTTCTCAATTTCGTAATATTGAAATAAATTTAACTCTTCGTATTGAAATATAAATCTTGCCTTCAAATTTCATTCCCCAACACCCACCAAGTTTTAATTTGTCATAGAACCTACTTGCTTGACCCGGTCTACGCTGATGTCGTCCCAGTGGAGCCCATTTTCTATAATGGTCGACATTGCAGATGTCGCTCTTCGTCCTCGATAAACAAAATTACCAAAACAATTGAAGCCGTTGATTTGTATTGTGATCACTTCTCTTCACATTCGTTACATGTCTTATCTAAGGAATTTCTGAGAAGTGCGCAGATTTAGTATTCTGATTTTAAATATTATTATTTTAGTTTTTTATTTTATTTTATGAGAAATTTAAAAAATTATTAAAATTTTAAATATTATTTGTTAAATTTATATATCTCAATATATGAGAGATTTTTTTTTTATCAAAATATATATTGAAAAGTATAAAATTGTTATTTTAAAATTTTGATGTTCAAATATTTTATTATGTTTATAGGTTTTGGAATATTGTTGTCAATTTTAATTTAATAATCAATAATTATTAAGTGGATGGTAGGGATTTAATCTTTATAAAATATTTTAAAATATTCATAATAGTATACACAAATCAGAAGTTGATATTTTATCTACAAAATAGTAATACCTTTTTTGCTCTTTTAATTAAATTGATTAATTAAAAAAGGTCATATAAAATGAGTTATGGTTTTTTGAGCATGTGATATTGATAAGCCTAGTATTGGTCCATAGTATTGTAACAAAGCCTATTGCTATATTAAGAATCTCCATGGTAAAATGGGCTAAATTTTCATGGATAATAATCATTTTCTATATTTTTTTCAAATGTATATATGTTTAACTTATGTATTAATGCATATCAACATTTACCAATTATTTAATTTATGGTAGAAATAAAGAGAAACAATATTTGGTCAAATAGTGATTTTTAATTGAGTTTATATTTCTTTGAATTTCAACCATTTTAATTGACTTATTTTTTTCCTTTTTAAATTATTTTCTGGTATTTTTTTCCTATTTCCAATTCAAAAGTTAGTACTTTTAGAGTTTTCATTCTCCCTACTAATTAAGTGATACACAAAATAAATTTTAATATATTATTAAAAAAATAAAAAAATTACTAAATATGTGTTCTTTAATTATTATATGTTTTGATGTTTGTGATTGGAATATGGAGAAAATTATTGTTCAAATCGTGACCTTTTTTTATTTAAAATACATTTTTTACTACATATATGAATTTAGCATTTTGATAAACTATTAAAACACTCCATTTGTAAATAATTCACATCTCAAAATTGTAATCCCAATAAATCTCTACTAAATTTAACACACACACATATATATATATATATATATATTTTAATTTTTAAATATATAAAATATAACTCATATAATATCAATAATATAATAATTTTTATATAACTTGAATTTTGAAAGACTAATAATTTAAATTACCTTGCTATAATATATTTTATATTAATAATACTATCAAAATAATAAAATATAAAATATTTTATTAAAATATAAAATATTTTATTTTATTTAAAATAATATATATTTATATGACTATGCTCATATAAATTTTAATTTAAACAACATAAAATACAAGGTACACGTTAATAATTCCTATTTGTTATTATAAAATTTAATAAAAACGATAATGAAAATTTATTGACAATTCAGCAAGTAAATATCTATCCATTTAGAAGGTATAGACGGACTAAAACGCATAAAACATGGAAAACAACCCTTAACGACACATCCAAAATTGATATCGAACCACGTAGTCCAACTACTTAAAAATATATCATAACGATAATTTTTCATATTATAAATGTACCGGAAAATTCAATATTTATGTTGTAGATCGAGGCAGGATATTCCAAGTCCATTGCGCTTGGAGTGTTTCGCAAAACTACATCTACTTAGCTAAGCACTGACTTTCTTTAAACACAAGCCAATTTTTCCACATGCCTAACATTTCCACTTGGCATGTTGGGAGTTGTGAGGATAGTTATAACTTAGCTTATTTATTTTCTTATACACGTATATTCATTCATCTTATAACTGTTTTATCTTTTTTAGAGGTTACCTTAAAGTGGAATATGAGTTGTGTTAATTTAAAGGGTTTTATTATATTTTAAATTAAATATATTTTATTTTTATATTTTTTTTTGTAATGGTTATAATATTACAACGAATTTGTATTTATGAAAATTTATCATATATTTGTAACTTAATTAATATATGGGTACAATTATTTTCCATTCATTTAACAAATATTTCTGTTTAAATCTTCAATTATAATTATGATTTTTTTCCAATTATATATATTAATAGTTTCACTTGCTAGTCTGTCTTGGTAACATGAACATACGGAAAGGTAAATTTATATCTTTAATATATCATTATGAGTTTGAAGAAAATAAATTCACATTACTTAATAGTCTTACTTGCTATACTGTCTTGGTAACATGAACATACGGAAAAGTAAATTTATATATTTAATATACTATTATGAGTTTTAAGAGAATAAATTCACATCACTTAGGTAATAGTCTTACTTGCTAGTATGTCTTGGTAACACGAACATATGGAAAGGTAAATTTATATCTTTAATATACCATTTTGAACTTGAAGCGAATAAATTCACATCACTTAATAGTCTTGCTAATCTATGTGGATAACATGAGTATACGAAAAGGTAAATTTATATCTTTAATATATTTTTTATATTTTAATTAAAAAAAAATTATGTAAAATATTTGATATTTTTATTAAATAGATTTTATAATATTTTTGGTGGGATGAGTTCCAAGATCGATGGCATGATATAAGGCATTTATTACATGAAGCTGCGGAGAATTATGAGTTGGAGTAATTGAATTTTGGGAAACTGTCTTGCGAAGTTGAATCTCGATGCAAGATTGAGGTTATTAGTCGAGGTAACTGGAACTATTGGTATTTTCTTGTGTGAGGAAATGAAACCAAGTACTGAGGTTATTAGCCGAGGTAGCTGGAACGATTGGTATTTTATTATGCGAGGAAATGAACCAGAGCTTATGCTGAAGAAAAATCCCTTGGATCATTATTCACTCTTTAGGTTGTTTTTATACTCCGTCTCTGGTGCATCCAACTTTCCTGGAATCCCAACGTGGAGAAAGGTGGACTTTGGGGGCACTGTGGTGAGGAGTGGGAGAATGAATATCTTGTTGGAGTAGCTGGCAGTTTTCTCAACTTGAAGTCAACCTCCTCTCAGGTAATTCTCTGTTTGATTGGTCTTTTTTAGGTGTTTCTTAGTCGTTTATGCGTTGTGAGGCGAGCCTCTAGGAATTGGGTATTCTATGGGCATACTCTGGTGGGGAGAGGGACTAACTCCTCTCAACTCTCTATGTGGTAGTGGAAATTAATCTTATCAGCCCCCTGGTTGGATGGTAGTGCTCTTAGAGTAGAGCCTTTAATTTTGGAAACTATTTTGTGAGATGCGGTCTTCGGTCAACTAAAATTGGTCCTCGTCTCAATAAAAGATAGTCATGTGTTCAACCTTGTCAAGGCATTGCCTTCCAGCGATAAAGATAGTAGTTTGAGGAGGGGTGTGGCGCATAGGGGGAGTCATTCCCATGGTCTAGCATGGAAGGCCACTCTGGTAGTGGTTCATGGTGGAAGAAGGTCATTCCAAATGCTACGAAAAAGAGGACAACCTAGGTAGGGTGGAGAAAACCAGGGAAGAGATGAGCACGAGGATGGAGAATTGGTTCCTCCTATCAGGAGTTCACTTGGCCGAGTGGATATATGTGCCCCTTTTGAATCCATCGAAGCTAAAATCCACTTGTTGCAATGCTCCATTGATCAGTTATCACAATCTCAAAATGAGGACCATGTTGATTTGGTTAGTTTCTTGGCTGACATCATTCCGAATCAACATCGCATCCTGGATCAATAGGTCACTCTAAGAAGGAATCAGAGGTGTCTCCAAGACTGCATGGATATTTTTGAAACCTGCATGGGTCACGTGGAATCTCACATCCATGAAGCCTTTCACCACCCTGAAAATGTTGTCCGAGCTGCAGAGGTCAACCTTGCTCCCCCTTCTCATATGCATGAATGATTATTGGATGTATAATTTTTTTTGGTAAATTTTGTTCATGGTGGGTTATGGATCTGATAAGTCCATATTTTGTCATTAGGGGAATTTTGAGGTCTAAAATGGGTCTCCTAAGGAAATTGTAAAATAATAGTGAAAATAATAAAATAAGATTACATTACATCATCCAACTTTAGAGAGAAAAAAGGAAAAACTATTTTTTCAACTTGTATTTTCAACTTATCCTCCTATGGGTTAACTCAAATTTCGAGTGGAAACAATCGTTGGATGCAGAATTTGATTCCTCATCCAAGGAGCACCTATGTTCCATACTTTCAATGGACCCTGGTACACAAAAAATGAGTAATACATGAAAAGCGTGATTGCAATCATGTATTTTCATGTATTTCTAATTTTCGTGTAGCAGAGTCCAACAAAACTATGCAACATTGGTACTCCTTGGATAAGGAATTAATTTTGCATCTAACAAGTACTCTCGCTTGAAATTTGAGTAAAACCTTTGAGAGATAAGTTGAAAATACAAGTTGAAAAAATAGTTTTATTAATTTTTTATTTTTTATTTTTTTAACCCTTTTACTCCAAAAATTGTGAATCACCCACCATGGTTCACATCACCATCTTGAATCCTATTGGTTCTTATAAAGTTTATTTTGGTTGTACATAGGCCCATTTCAAACCTCAGAATTTCCCCAATGTAAGTTTCTTTCCTTTTTGTTCTGTATGTACCTAAAGGCCAACAAATCTGTTGGGATTGAGGTAATTTTTTCATTCTCTCATATCTTTTCACAATGTAATTTTTTCATGATATAATAGAAAAAAATGACTTACAAAAAAAATTATAATATTTTACAAAAATTATAAATATTTTAAAAAAATAATAATTATATTTAAGAAATTTAATTAAATATATAATATTTTTAAAATATATATACATAAAAAATACAATGAAAAATAATTAATTAATAATGATAATTAATATATATAAATTTATTTAAATTTATTTTTTAGTTTGGATTTTTTTATTAATGTAAAAAACTACATATTACAAATATTTACTATCTATCTTTGTATGCGACATGGGAAACAAGAGTTAAAGTAGAATAGTATATTTTTTTACCCCTAAAATAAAATGTATATCCCTATTTATTAAAACAATAGTAAGACTCAAAATACCATGGCATGTAAACCATATAGTAGCAAGTACTAACGGCTAACATGAAACCAACATAAAACCAATATGTAGATAAACATAATTAACATTAGAAACCATAAAATAATACCTATGATCATGATTTTATGAGTGTGGACAGTAAAGATGAGGTGGGAACTTTTACTGGATCTTAGTGCATAGCATTGTCCAGGGGATTTAGTCCCTTGTTGTGTAGAATAAAAGTCTCCAATTGAGCCATGTAATCATCCATATCGTGAAAAAGCAATTGGAGTTCATTCTGAAAAGGAGCTCATATTCGGTGCCATTTTTTAGAAAAATTATATATGATAGAGAAATTGAACACATAAAATATGAGGAAACACAAACACATAAAACATATAAAACAAGAGAGACCCAAATATACGTATTTCACCCAATTTGGGCTACGTCCACCTCGAACATCCAGTCCTTCCTTTATATTATCTAGCAAGATAAAGAGACACAACCTACAACAAATCCGATGTGATATCCTCTACTCTCTCTCACAGTCCCCCTTTCTGTTTCTCGCTCATAATACACATACAATACACAACCACAATACAATACCCTCGTACAAAGCGAGGGGTTTCCTTCTAGGGGAAAAAACACTACATTAAACATAACTTCTACCGTCAGATCATCCACCTAATGAACACCCAGATTGACTACAAAATAACAATATTTTACAAGGCAATTTTACATTTGTTTTTAGCTTCAGCGGCGCTACCCCCGAAACCCCCGTCGAGGGACCGCTGGCCCCCAAACCCCCGCGGGGGGACAAGTCTCACCCCCCCCTCCCCCGCACCCCCCCACGTGGAGGGGTGTACAGTCTTCCTGGGGTATACATCCGGCTGAAACAAAGACCTCTGAACCAGGATGAAAATCAGGCTCCACACCCAACACCATTCATGTCAAGAAGAACTTCCGCAAGAAATGTCTTTAGTAGAGGTCAATTGTATGGAGATATTGGTTTCATCTCCCCTAAGTGTGGTGAGTATCTAGCAACTGATTAGCAATAGTGGGAAAAAAATTGAATGGTGTTCTCTATCAACAATGATTTCTCTCTCTACCTCATGGATTTTCTATTGGATTCTAAATAGGTATGCAATGATAAAACCACGTTGAACACTAGTCTCTTATGAGGGCATGAGAGTGACTATATTTCCCTCTCCCCAACTCCTCTATGTGAGCGAGCGCGAGCCCTTTCTCTAGTAAGTTTGCTGAGAATCAAAGAAATCAACCTAAATATAAAAGAGAAGCTAGAAGCACACCAATTGAGAGCTAGAAAAAACTCCAACAAAGGTAAATTGAATGGGAAATACTCTTAAGAGGCTAGTGGTAGAGACAAACCCACCTAGAACTAGAGTAGAAATCATATAGAGAGGGGAAATATACCCAGGAAAAGGCCCTAGTGGACGAAAACAAGGACAACTCTAAAAGCTAACAGAGACTGAGGAAAGTAAAGAAATGCCAGCCAATGAATTAAAAAAAATCAGAAGACATAGCTAAGCAAGTTGATGCATTGAGAAAGCTATTAATTTACAAACGACATAGAGAAATTACATTCCAAAAAACCATCAACACTCCCATGCTACATATGCCATGTTAAGAGCCAAAAATTAAGAGGTGTCCTAATGGGAGGGAAATAAAAATTAAAATATGTCCTAATCTGAAAGAGATAAAATAGAGAGTGAGGTCTCGAGAATAACCATCCACCCACAACCATGACCTCTTTACAATACCAAATTTTTACTATAAAAAGGACCAGGCTCTTTTGAATCTAAAACAAAAGCATAAAAAACCTCCGAAAAAATAAATAAATCTAAACATAATACTCGAGTACCAGCAATCCAACCCTAAAAAACCACAAGCATTCAAAAGCATAATTTATTTTAATTTATCAAATTGCAAGAGTGAGATAACGTTAACTTATTTTAATTTATCAATATTGCAATAGTGAGATAAAGTTAACTCTTCCGTTTAAAATCTAAATCTCGCTTTCAAATATCATTCCTCGACACCTTCAAAGTTTCAATGTGTCAAATAGTGCCTATTCTACGCTCATGTCGTGCACTGGATGGCATATCCCATTTTCTATGATGGTCCTCTGCGTCCTCGTTGCAGAGGTCACTCTCAGTCCCGTGTCCGATTTCTTTATCTAAGAAAATTCGGAGAAAATTCAATGTTCTTATTTTGAATTTCGGAGAAGTGCGAAGATTCAATGTTCTTATTTTAAATATTTTTATTATTTTAGTTTTTGTTTAGCATTTGGATGAGCACCAAAGAAATATTAAATATTTAAATATTTGTTTGTGAATATTTAGAAGGCACCGTTTTAGTATGGTTTTGTAAATAAGGTATGTGTGAGAAGGTTTGGTGATCAAATATTCTGATTCATTTGTGTATATGGAAATGGCATATATTTAAAGTTTATAATAGTAGCAATTGGAATCGATTCTATATATTTCGAGTATCACAAGTTATGAATTTCTTTAATAAAAAAAATCAATATATCCTAATATATTAATGATGATGGTGATGATGGTTAATGTCCGCTAAGACCAATGCGGTCTATCGGATCTTAAGAAAGAAGAAATAATCTAAGTTTGATTCTTCAAAATCTTGTTTCTATGGTCATAGAGAAGGGAAATAAGTGCTCGAAGATCGTTATAGGTGGGTTGGCTTAATAGGTCAAGAAGATTGTAAGTGTGGTAGATGGTAGGGAATTGAGAGCGAATGTGAGTAAGAGTAGGGCAGTCTAAAAGGAAGTTGTTTTCGTCTTCCACCCATATAGAATCGCAAATTTGATAGATATTATCGTTCCAAGGGGTCTTGGGAATAGACTACTGTCCGGTTTCACTCTGAAACTCATGGGAATTACTAATTATCTTAGCGATGTTCATTTTGTTATTATTGTTGGACAACACAAACATATCATTCTGAAAATCAAGGGTGGGGTTGATCACTTCCTTATAGTATCTTAGCTTCCTTTACCCTCCAGCTCCTGTTCCTCCCACAACTTGTCTTTAAACTTGGAGGTAATAGTATTTTTGATATTATCTTTGCTTCCCATAGTGAGCTCCTCCTTAATTCCCCAATGGTTGAGCCAGGACTGGGCATCCTTATGCCCCCTGCACTTGAGGTGAAGGTGAGTGTTTTGACAATAGTTAGAAGCAATTTTATGGAGCCTTTTTTATTCCAAGTTTTCAAGCTTCTTCTTATACATCATATATCTAAACATAGTTGTACTTTTAATGGGGGACAAACCAGATTCGATCAAGAAGATAGGATAGGGAGTATTTACCTTGAAATTAAAGTTGTAGGTTATGAATTTCTTTTCAATCATCTCAATCTTCCTCCATGATTATCTGGATATACTACAACCCCAAACTTCACATCCGTATAAGACAACAGGGGTGACAAGGGTCTCAAAGAGGAACCTCTTTTTACTCCAAATGTAAAGATCGATCAATTTACAATTTCAAGCTCATAATAAGCTTTCCAGCCCCCCATAATCCTTTTCTCGATGCTATAATTCTAGTTGAGATGATGGGGAAAGTCAATTCCCAAATACTTATAAGAAGAAACTTGCTCTAAGCACTGGTTATTATACATGAAACTACTCATGGACGATCTTTTTGGATTTAATGATCATGACTTTATTCTTGTCGCTATTAACTGTCATACCCATCTTGGAGTAGTAGTCATGAAGAATCTGGAGCTGCTTGTCAAGGTCATCATGGCTTTTTGCAAGAAGAACGATATCATCGGCATAGAGGAGAAGAGTAATGAGAACACCAACAAGCTCGGTGCCCTTGCACCCTGCAGATTCTAGACACTCCTCTAGCTTATCGATGTATATGCCAAAAATGGTAGGGGATAGGGGATACCCTTGCTTAACACCAATATTGCATTTAATGTCTTTAGACTACCCCTGATTGGTCTTAAGCTTGGCAGTGATGGTCTCAGATGGATCACAACAATCCTCAGCTCAGGAGGGACCATGATCTCTTTAAGTCTATCCCAAAGTTTATCTCGAGGAACAGTGTCGAAAGCTTTTCTAAAATCCACAAAGCAACATAAGAGATGGGCTTTAAAAAAAGATTCTTATAAAAAATTATTTATATATTAAAATGAAAAATATGTGTTGAAAAATTAAAAATTGACATTCAAATATTTTAATAGGTTCAAATATTTTAATAGACATGAGCATTATGAAATAGGGTTTTTGAAGTTTTAATTTAGTTATTAATAATTATTAGATAGATGGTAAGGATTTAACTTCCATGGAATGTTTTAAAATATTCTCAAAGCCATACAAAATGAAAAATTAGATTTATCTTGAAAATAATTTATATTATTTTTTCTTTCAATTTAAATTGATAAACCTTATATTTATAATCTCTATAGTAAAATGAAATATGTATATATATATATATTAAATTTTCTCAAAAGTTTATATACATTTCCATTTTACTATGGAGTAAATCTTCCAAAAAATATATATACGTTTAAGTTATGAATTAATGACTATCAAACAATTATCGGTCATTTTATTTATATAATTGCTCTAATTTATTGAAAAAATCTCAAAGTAAAATATTTTAAATTGATTTACGTAGAAAACAGAAGAAACTTCAAAACTAAGAAAGTAAGGTGAGAACTGGTCAAATTGATTTGGTGTGGGCTAAGGAATCTCGTGGACTTTGGGCACTGTTGAGAAGTTATTTTGAAATTTTTAAAAACTAAGAAAGTAAGGTGAGAACTGGTCAAATTGATTTGGTGTGGGCTAAGGAATCTCGTGGACTTTGGGCACTGTTGAGAAGTTATTTTGAAATTTTTTTCAGCCGTCCATGTGCTCTATATCTTTTTTCTACAAAAGTTACTTTTCACCGACGATTGGTGACGAGACAGAGACAGGGCGGCTTGGGCATTAATGGACTAAGAAACCGTGACGTCACCAGACTTTACCTTGGTACGCTTCCTTATTGTTCTTGTTTTTCATAAATAGGGCTCCAATGGTATGCCACAATATCAATTATCCGGTAGTTTTGTTTTAGAATAATCTCAGGCAAGATTTTGGTAATCTGTAGCATCTGCTTGAAATAAGCTATGTAACTTGTATTACTATTTGCAGCTTACAATTAAATTTATGTGTGAATCTACAGGTTTTAAATCTCAGAATAGTTACAAAAGGAAGCGATGAAGAAGTCCGCGGTGATTAGCTCCATAATTGTGTGTATCTTTGTATTTGTTTGTGCGTGCATAAGTTCTGCCAATGGATTAGTTGTGCATGAACACGATCTGTCAAAGCCTGCACATGGGCTTTCGTGGACATTTTATAAGCACAGTTGCCCCGACTTGGAGGACATAGTGAAATCGATACTTGAGCCGGCGCTGGACGAAGATGTCACTCAAGCCGCAGGCTTGCTGAGACTTCATTTCCATGACTGTTTTGTGCAGGTATTATGGAAAGTATCAGTGCTTGATAAAAGCAGGTTGTTTGTGGGGCATCCTTATTTCTATCATAGATTTGGGGTATTTTTATTTAGACTGGGTTGAATTCAAAAATAGGCAATATTAGTTGAATTTTAATATATTTCCAAAATCTGCAGTCCAGATGAATTTTAATAGGATAGGGAGATGTTTGTTAGGAGGGAGATTTTTGTAAATGTGTTTCAAGGTTTTCATTTATGTTTAGCAATATCTGTGGTATGTTGATATATATGTCGAGAAAAGTATGTTATTATTTAATATTATCCACTTTGAAGGGAAATACGTGCTAAGATTTGAATACCTCCTTAACACAAACACAGAGCTCTACACCCATTAAAATATTCTAACATTTGTGGCTATATCTGGAAAGGGTTGCGATGGATCCTTGTTGCTGACAGGAACTGCAAGCAACCCCAGTGAGCAACAGGCTACGCCAAACTTATCACTGAGAGCCCGGGCCTTGCAGCTGATCGACGAAATTAAAACCGCTGTAGAAGCCAGCTGCAGCGGGGTTGTAACTTGTGCAGACATTCTGGCTTTGGCTGCTCGTGACTCCGTCGCCAAGGTTGGTAGTACCCTACTTTCCTGTAATTATAATTTTTGAGTTTGTTGCTTTGAATAGAAATTTGCAGGAGGATTAATAGAAATCATTATTTTGAAGGCAGGAGGCCCAAAATATCCAGTACCACTTGGACGCAGAGATAGCCTAAAGTTCGCCAGTCAATCGGTTACTGATTCCAATATACCAAAGCCAGCTTCAAATTTGACAGTGTTGATGAGCATTTTTGGCCCCAAAGGATTCAGTTTGGAAGATATGGTTGCTCTTTCAGGTCTCATGCCCATTTTACCCTGACATTTTTATTTAGGAATATTTAGGAATTTCACTTAGTTAAAACAATCAATTTATGTCTTATTGATGATATTTTAAAATATTTCCACTGTCTTCAAACAAATTTTTTTGGGTAAGTTTAGCATGTCCTTCTGGTTTTCTATTAATCAAAAAGTGAAAAAAGCAGGTTACATATAATAAAACTGGATGGTCTTAACCAACCAGCTGGAAACTAGTTGGAAACTAGTGCTGCTGGCCACCTTAAAGACTTATAGACCAACCAATACTGAAAAAGTTTAAACTTTATACTATTAGATATGTCAAAAAATAGAAAAGAGAATAACTCTCATCCCAAGACTCAATTGGTGCAGGGTCCTTAACACTAGAACCCGTCATGTCCACTTGATGCATGCTTTGCAATTGTCAATCTATGCAATTTGCAAGTTAGAACATTGTGATGGTGCTGCACAAGGTGGATTTCTTGAATGTCTCTCCTTATCTCAGTTAAATGGAGGCATCTTTTGGGTCCCCTTCAATTTCCTGAATGCTGATAATTGCATTAGCCAGTATATATTCTAGTGTCCAATATCTATGAATAGACTGCTAGAATAATGACAGTCTGGTCCTCCTGTTACCTGGGTCCTTTAGAAATTCCATTATTTCCTTTTGTATTTCCTCTTCCTCCTTAGTGTTACAGTCACGTCCCCAGCCTGAGATAAGCACTCTAACTTGCCGCTGAATTCCATCAAAAAAAATTTCCATTACCTCTTTAGCTGACTTCCTCTCTTATTAGAGCCCGCTGTCTTCAGACAATTAACTTAGCTCTTGTTTATGATATTTTAAAATATTCTCAAAATTTGAAATTAACATTTTGAGAAATAAAATAAAAGAACATAAAAACATTCTTTCATTCAATTTGCTCCTGATCGTTTTTTTATGCCCGATTAACCTATTTAACTCCTTTCTTGTCATGACCTGTTTCAGGTGGACACACAATTGGCATTGCTCACTGTAACTCATTCGATAACCGATTATATAACAAGCAGACAGGAAAAAAAATTGTGGATCCAAGTCTAGCAAACAGTTTGGCAGACGATCTTTATTCATTATGCCCCACTGTTAATAACACCGTGGACTTCACAAACTTGGATATTCAGACTCCTAACGCTTTCGACAAGAAATACTACTTGAATGTGCAGAGGAACGAGGCGCTCTTCACCTCCGACCAGGCTCTATACACGGAGTCCGATAGTGCAGAAATCGTTGACAGTTTTGCATCCAGCCAGACCTTGTTCTACAAAAAGTTTGTACACGGAATGCATAAAATGGGGCAGTTGGACGTTCTAACGGGCAAGAAGGGAGAGATCCGTAGCATATGCTCTGTTCCCAATTCCGAGTCCGTCGGCCACTCAGAGCTTTAGTTTGTGGTTTAAACTTGGGAATAATGTTAATATTGTTCATGTCTTTCCCTTTTTTAGTGTAAGATCTTCTCCAGTGATCAATAAATACTTTATGTAATAGAGATTGGAATACGAACGGTCTTTGTGACCGTGATATGGCCACACTTTAACTGGATTGCAGATTTGCTGTCAGTTATAATGTTTATGTTATTTTGAAATAGTTGTGTTTACATGGTTTGGATACATGGTAATGGGTGTTTTGTTAAGGTATTTTTATTGGGTGATTTATTAAAGCATTTCTATATATTAAATGATTGTTTCAATTTTTCACTACTTTAATGCATCTTGAGTGGGCCTAATAGTTAAGAGTATGTGTTTCCTCTGAAGAGGTCACAGGTTTAAAACCAGAAAGAGTAAAATATGTATATTTTCTTAGACTTAGCAGTCAAATAGCTATGCGGAAATAAGTCTATTATTAAAATAACAAAAACCTGTTTATATTTGCCTCTAAAATTATATATATAATATGAGCAGTAAAACTTTAAAATTTTTACAAAATGATAAATAAGAAATACAAAAAAACATTTCCGTCAGAACTCTGGACACATATTTTTGATCTGAAAAAAGACTAAGATTCATAGGTTCATAGGTTCATATGAATGTAAACGTTTGAGTAACAGTTCTCATGCAATTCCATGTGATCTTACAATTTTGTTTCACAATAAAAAAATCTTATCTTTTTATAACGAAATAAGCCATAAAGTGATAGTCTAAAAACTGGCAAAGACTGTAAAATATCAATACTGTATTTCAAAACAAAACGAAAGCAAACGCACTCAGAATTTTGGATAACTACAATTCAAGACAAACAAATTTGATCCAGGTGTTCTGTAATAAGCCATAAAGTAGTAGTCTAAAAACTGGCCAACACTGTAAAATATCAATACTGCATTTCAAAACAAAACGAAACGAAAGCAAAAGCACTGAGAATTTTGGATAAATACAGCTCAAAACAAACAAATTTGATCCACGTGTTCCAAAATATTCGCTTTAAATATTCAAACTCTCAAACTCACATATGACAGAAATAATTGAAATTTCTGGGTTGTTTTATCGATTTTGTTTCTTTAAATGAAAATGTATCATATGGAACGGAAATGATCGGCTTTACATGCTCGTAACATAACAGATTCACATTAATCTATTCAAAAATTATATAATTTATAAAATCTCGTTAAATAAATGGAAATTCAAGAAATATTTACTTTGTCTTTGCCTAGAAGCCGGACTCCTCACCTTACAGCACATTTTATCTATCCTGGGCAAATAAGCCATTAAGTTATTGTTTAAAAGACTAGCAAAATCTGTAAAACAATCCCTTTTTTTTTTTAACAGCTTTTTATAAACATAAAAGATGTTTCATAGAGTTTATTTGGAACCTTCTACAAACAGAAACAGATTTCGCCAGAGATCAGAAGTTTCACCAGACCACAACAGGATCGGAAACCAGCTAAAACACAACAAACGCATTACAAAATACATTCCAAGAGGCCAGCAATCTGGGCAGCATAAACCTCCAACCAATCAAAACAGAGCATCAAGCTTCCACCTCCCAAAAGATGTATCCAAAAATACATTCCAAGAGTCCAGCAATCTGGGCAGCATAAACCCCCCAACCAATCAAAACAGAGCATCAAGCTTCCACCTACCAAAAGATGTATCCAAAAAAGTGGAGCTACCTTCACATAAAAAGAAATCGAATCGAATCGAATCCATCGTTCATAGCTTGGATTTACAATAGCCAATGGGATAGTGACGGCACAGTTTCATTGTTAAAAAAAATGGAGATGGAGTTGTTTTTAGTGTGATTTAAAAAAAAAATTTGCTGTAGGAATTTAGTTGAAAAAAATTGAGGTGAAATCTTGATTTTTGTTATTTAAATTGGTTTTTTGACTATATATATAGATTCAGCACCCTAAAAAAACACTTAAGGTACTTGGATTGTGCAGGGTTACCCATCAAACTTCTTATTTCAATAAATTCCTGCAAGATTTTAAAGAAATCTCATAGAAAAAAATCCACCAGAAAAGTCTCCAAAAACTCACACTAAAAGCAACTTGAAAAAAAACAAGACAAGTGCAATTTTTTTTGTGTAAGATTCAAATTCACATGTTATTAAAATAATTGAAACTTTTCAGTTCCTTACTGAAATTGTTCACTCAATTTGTTGTCAATTTAGAAGAAAGTGTAGCAGATTTTTTTCAGCATGAAAAACACCTGGTATATATTATGTACCAGCTCAAGAGTTCAAAGATGTTCCATAATGTTTCTGAAATTTATACGTACTTTGAGAGTCAGAAAAAGAGCTGCTATCTATTTTTCCATTACAATTGCATTTTCTCATATATATATCAAGAATTGAAACCCATCTTGTAGTCATTCTTTGTTGTTCCATTGCTTGTCCGCTGGTTATGTTGTGCTTCATTCAACTTGTGTCTTTTCATATGCTTTGTCTTCACCCTCCTATGTATTGTACGGGCCACTTCCGTGGTGATCCTCCCCTATACATAGTGCATGTTCTTATATACAAAAATCTCCAGCCGATAAGACCTTCACATATGTGGCAATTTTATCAGTGCTCACTGTAATGAATCTGAGATCCTATTGATTTTCAAAAAATTCATATTGAATTTCCCCAAAGGTAACATCCAGGCCCTTTTTGGATAACCTATTTGGAGTCGAGTTTTTCTCTCTATACCTTTCTGGATAACCTATCTGCAATCGAGTTTTTCTCTCTATAAATATGAGTGAATGTAACGTTGGAGAAAGTGTTGGACAATAGTTGAGTTTTTCTCTCTATAAATATGAGTGAATGTAATGTTGGAGAAAGTGTTGGACAATAGTTGAGTTTTTCTCTCTATAAATATGAGTGAATGTAATGTTGGAGAAAATGCTGGACAATTCTGAGATGTGTTCTATCCATGATGTTAAATGTATGGGTGCCATCCGGTTCTTGTGATTGAGGTATTCAATTAATTCTTTTGAATCTCCAAAGATCCAAATGGTATCTATGTATAGATGTTTGGTAAACCAAAGTAGTCCCCAAAGTGCCCACATTTCAACCTTGGTAGTTGAGCCAGAGCCCCCATACTAGTGTAGCTTATAATGACATGTTGGGGATAACATGAGCCAAGTGCCACAGCCACATCATCCATTTTGTGTTGCCCCATCAAAGAACCCCGTAAGAAAATTTATCTTTGGGTGATTTTTTTGTATTTTTATGCCATCCCAGGTATTAATAATATGAGATGCAATCCATGTGGGAGTAATGATTAATATCCTCAAAGATTTTCTTATTCCTGCTCGTTCATATATACTAGTGATATATTAGGGGAATGATAATAAAACCTTTACCTTTGTCCAACCACCATTTGGTACAATCTTCAGTTGTCTGATATTCTGAATCCAGGAAGTTGAAATGCCTGCATAAAATAGCTCTGATCTTAGTGGAAAATACACAGTGGTAGAACATATGCTTGCTATCCTCTTCATCATTCATGCAAAGACAGCAGATACCCGGGCCTATCCTACCTCTTTTCACAAGATTCCTCCAAGTTAGGTTTTTCTCCTTCCACACACACCACATGAAGATTATTATTTTAATCTGCGTTTTTATCTTCCAAATAGCAGAAAACCAGCACTTACCCTTTGGACCAAGAATATTGTCCATGTTTGCCACATATGTTTCATTTATAACTATATTTCATTTTTTGAAACTGCCTCCCCAGATCATCTTGTCTCCTTCAGATTTTTTGTTCCATCCCATGCCTCTTACTGCTTCCAAATAAATCTTCCACTCATTGTCCAATTGACCCTGTAATCCCATGTCTTCAGCGTATTGCCATCTCAGGATGTTGTCCTGCCAATAGTTGATGATCTACACAAAATAAAATATCCCTCCCCCATGTAGACATTATAAAAATTTCTCCCCAAGGCAAATTTCCATCGAGAATCCTCTTATGTTTCTCTCGCTAATCAATATTCTCTATGAAATTCCACTTTAGATGTTTTCGGAATATAAGCCAAATTTTGTTAAAGCTTCTCCAAATAAGTGAACCTCTGTCAGCACTCCGCCACCCCACAAAATAAGCATCATCAAGATTTATAGATTTTAAATATTTAAACCGCATGATATCTCTCCACATCACATCATGATATAAAGTTCTCCATAAAGATTTCATCAGCAAGGATCTCCCAAATATGTCAATGTTTAATATGCCCCAGCCCCCTTAATCCTTTGGAATGGATAGTAGGTCCCAGTGGGCAAGGTGATACTTCTTTCCCCCCTTCATACCTTCCCATAAAAAAATAGTCACCGATGTTTTGATCCTATCAATGATGGAGGACAAAATCAGAAAAAGATGAGCCCAGAATACCGTGATCTGTTGTAAAAATGCCTTAATGAGAATCATCTTCCCACCTTTTGATAAATATTTATGTGACCACCCTCTGATCCGTTTTTGAAATTTTTCTATGATCCACTGCCAATAAGATGATCGATACTATGCTAGCTTTAAATGGAAGCCCAAATAAGTCATCCCCTCAGAAAGTGGTTTCCTCTGGAATTTGAAAATATCACTGATATCCGCAATAACGGTAGGATCTCCTTTTGAGAAGTATATGCATGATTTTAGTTCATTGGCAATCATCCGCGATGCATTGCAGAAACGTTGGAATATGTGAGAGAGAGTATCCCAACATTCTCTGATCAATAAGCCACATAATACCACGTCATCCACGAATAGGCTAAGAGTTACACCCTGGTTGTGAGTGATTTTAATACCTTTAAAAATACCCATTGCATTAGCGTCGGATATCTTTCTGCTGAGTGCATCCATGACCAATAGAAAGAGTAAAGGTGATAGTGCACAACCCTATGTCAATCCTCTCCCGCGCTTGAAAAAATGAGAGGCAGATTCATTGATAATAATGGCCATCGCTGAGTTGTAGACACAACCCATGATCCACTCAACCACATCCCTGTGCATCATGATCTTATGCAGAATCATCCTTAAATAAGCCCAATCAATGCGGTCATATTGTTTACTAAGATCTACTTTCATAATGATCGCCTCAGAGTTCTTGCTGTGTATCGAGTGGATCACCTCCTGAATAGTCGCCACCGCATCATGAATAAGCCTATTATTTAAAAAACCAGATTTTTCTTTTGTTATGTGTACTACTAATACACCTCTGATACGCTTCGCAATCAACGTTGTTGTTATTTGGTAGAGTGTGTTACATAGTGAAATTGGTCGGAAATCTTCGAAGTTTAAAGCTCCTTTCTGCTTTGGCATGAGTGTCAAGAATGTGGAGTTAATGGACTGCAGAATCTGCCCATTTTTTCTGATCTCCTCAACCATGTCCGCCAGATCCTAGAGAAACAAGTCAGAGAAGTGTAAAAATAACTCTGGGGTCCAGCCATCCGACCCAGGACTCTTATCCGTTTGAAAAATATTTAGTATACCCTTTACCTCCTCCATAATAGCTTCCTTGTTTAAATTGCCATTATCCTGAGCATTGAACATAACAGGATATTCCTGCACAACCCATATTTTATCTGCAATATATGATCCTTCCTTCTCCTTAAATAAATTCTCAAAATATCTCACTGCCTCCTATTGGATTTTTTCTATCGTGTTATACTCGTTGCCTTCATGTGATATTTTCCTTATGGCATTCCGAACCTTCCTCCCGTTTGCATATGTGTGAAAATAATTTGTGTTTTGATCTCCTTCTATGAGCCATATGGCTTCTTTAGTCTCCAAGTCTTCTCCTGGATGAGTAGAATCTCATTTTCTTTAGTGTCCACTTTTTTAATCCATTCCCAGGCTTCAACTGTATGACGGTCACCGTCAATGTGTCTGAGTAATAACTCAATCTGTTCCTTGACCAGTGCCAATCTAATATTCATTTTTCTCTTTTTTGTACGCTCCCATGTCTTAACCTTTTTTTTTTAATAACCATAGCTTATCTAAAAGGATCTCCATCGGTGATGACCCATTCTCCCTCTTGTGTGCCTTAAAAAAGTCCCGAACCAACTTGTTAAGATATTCATCTTCTAACCAAACCCTATTGAATTTGAAAGGGAAATTCCCTCCCTTCTTTTCAAAATTCTATTCCACCACAAGTGGCCTGTGATCAGAAATCAAGATGTCAGCGACCCACACCGAGATACCTCCCAAATAAGAGATAAGATCCTCCCGAATAAGCACTCGGTCCAACCTTTTAGCAATAAACTCTCCTCCGGATCTGCCATTATACCACGTAGGTCCCAGACTAATAGGGTTTATATCTGTTAGGTGATTGTCCCAAAGTAAATCATTTAGAAACCCTGATATAGGGTCCATCTTACTGGCACCCCAAATCTCATTTCTATGTAGAGTGCAGTTTAAATCCCCGGCAATAAATGAGTGTGCTAAGGATAGAATACCACATCAATCCATCTTCCGCCAAAAAGCATCTCTGAAATTGTACGGAGCGTAGATGTTGATCATCTTCATTCTAATGTTAGAACCTCTCAGGTAACCATCGAGCACGATGCCCCCGAAGAAGCTGTATGCCTTGAAAGTGGTCCATCTCGGGTTCCATAGTACCGCAAAACCCCCAGGCCAACCAATTGCATCCTTCGCAGTCATATTCTAGTCTGGGAACATGGAATGAAAGAAGGATATCGCTCTATCAGCAGAGGATATAGTTTCTTGGATAAAAATCAAACATGGGTTTAATTAAGAAAAAAAATCCCACAGAGTCACAAATTTCCCCCGGCCACCCAGCCCCCTAATCTTATATGAACAAAGGATCATTTGGACACCGTCAATGAGGGTTCCAAGGCTCTAAGCACTCGATCCAATGCCCGTGTAACTGAAATATCCCGAAAGTTACCACAGGGGAGGTCATCAACTAAATCATTAGCAGTGATAGTTTTCTTTTTATGATGAGGACGATCACGTCCCTTGCGCAATGTCACATTAGAGGCAGATTGTGCACAGATAATAATCCCGGGGGGGGGGGCGCATAGAGGGCGTCGATGGTGAATCGAGAGTGGGTTCAAATCTGCCTCCAGGTTAGAAAGAAGTAATTCAATGTCGTTACCCACGGAGTTCCTGGGAGAGGGGGGGATATCTCCCGACGAGGAAAACATGGGCACGGAATAGTCCAGAACAGCCGATGGCTCTGGCACAAATGGGAGAACAACAACATGTACTTGATATTCCATGGTATCGAGGCAAGTGAAACCGGGGCTAGGTGATGACCCCAAATTCTGAGGTACTGGTTTCGACAATAAATCATCCCTTGACAATCTATCTAGTACAGGACTATGAGAAATCCGACACCCCAAACCCAAGGATGCATTCATGCCATCAGGCACATTCAATTTATGAGAAATTGAAGGTGTAACAACAGTAGAATGGATATTACCCGTGGGGTTCGGAGACAGTAATTTTGTGCCGGGAGTCTAGAGAATTTCGGTCTGTCACCAACGCCTACTGGACCGGTCGCCTGTTCCCATTCTATGGCCCCAATGTACATTCACGACGTAGATGTCCAGTTTGGTGGCAGTGGTGGCATTCGAATGGTAGACGCCAATAGTCAATCCACTGACGGTGAACCCAGTTTTCCCATTGCAAATCGACATACACCGGTATTCCCCCCGAGAATGATAGCTCAACCAAAATCCATGCCATCCTTTTACCAAATGTGCCTAAACACTTCGGATCCACATACCAACACGTTCCAATGATGTTGCCGATGACAGTCAAAACCTGTGAAGACCAGAATTCCAATTGTAAACCGGGGAATTTCACCCACACCATATGGTTAGTCGGTGTGTCACGCATGGGGTTGAAACTTATATAACATTGGTGAAGTGCAAGAAACACTCGCCCATGAACCCAAGTTCTGCGAAAAACTTCCCCGACATCCTCTGGCTTAATGAAATGGAAACTCCACCATCCATTTTGTAGTTCGTTGATCTTTGGTGGATATCCCAAGAGTTTGACCCAAGCCTCCATCAACTATTGTAATAAATCTGTGTTACACATCTGCTCACATGCCCAACACCCCACCAGTGTTCAAGTCTGCAAGCTTTGGGCTCTATCCACCATGATATCATGTCGAAAATTAAGCAATCGCCCTTCCTTAGCAGGCTTAAATGCCTTTTCCCGTCTGGGCAAACGCTTGCAGCCCATCTCCCTTCACACACAAAATCGGCGTCAATCTCCTTGTGGTGACCTTCAACATTGGAAGAAGAAATTGTAGGAGATACAAAGAGAATTAATTGCTTTACATGCACATTCGCACAAATTTATGTTAAGAAGCCCATGATACGCCGAATTCCTTGTCACTTCATAAAGTGTAAGATTCAAATTCACATGTTATTAAAATGATTGAAAATTTCCAGTTTTGTACTAAAATTGTTCACTCAGTTTGTCAATTTAAAAGAAAGTGTAGCAGATACAAAGAGAATTAATTGCTTTACATGTAAATTCGCACAAATTTATGTTAAGAAGCACATAAAACGCCGAATTTCTTGTCACTTCATAAATTTGTTCACCTTGCGTATTTTATCCACTTTTCGCGAATAAGCCATAAAATTATGGTTTAAAGACTAGTAGAGCCCGTAAAACAATCTGTTCTTCACTGCAAAGAAAAACAACAATCAACTCTTCACTGCAAAGAACAACAAGACAAGACAAACGCGGGGAGAGTTTTGCGTAAAATTCAAATTCAAATTCAAATGCTATTAAAATAATTAAAAAATTCCAGTTCCTAACTGAAATTGTTCATTCAAATTGTTAATTTAGATGAAAGTGCAGCAGATGCAAAGAAAATTAATTGCTTTACATGCAGATTCGCACTTCAGCGGATGGAAAGAAAATTAAACCAAAGTCAAATTCCTCTTTATTTTACAAATTCTCTTCACATTACATTATACTGCTCGCTCTTATATTTTATTAAGACTACCAATTGCATTGTACAACAAAAATGAAAAAACAAACAAAAATGTAGTGTTGTTATTTATTATTATTGTAAATTTAATGTAATATGTAGTGTTGTTGCTTATTATTATTATTATTTTTATGTAAAAAATAATTGATAAGAGAAAGTCATTGATAAAAGAGATTATTGTTAATTATTAAAACTTATGTTTTGCAAGATTTTATTTTGTAAACTCACATTATAATAGTTTAGATTTTCTTCAACTATAAAATTTAGGTTTTTATTTCAAAATTTTAAAACAAATTTTCAAAATATTAAAATAAATAAAATTGTTAAAGTTTTTAAGTAGGGAAATTTTTATGATTAAATTTATAAAGTTAAGATTCAAATGTGTTTAATTAAAATAAGGAAATTTTTCTTTTGCATTAAAACTATTTATAAAAAAAATTTCTACAACAAATGACAACAATTGGCTTTTCTTTACTCTCTATATTTTTAAGTAATTAATGCATCTTATAAGTATCTATCTTAAAAATGTTTGAAATAAAAACATTATATAATATTAAAGGAACATATAATTAATTATAAAAAATACATGTTAATTTAGGGGCATACCAAAGAACTATAAAGATTTATAATGGAGGGGACATTGTTTTTTCTTATCAATACATTATATTATTTTGAAATATGTTGCTAGTAAAAAAATAGTTAAATTTTAGGTATTTTATATTTTTATGAAAAAACAATAGAAAAATATTATTGGAAGACTTTAAGTTATTAATAGATTAGATAAAAAATAAATGTAAAATTGAGACTATAATATGAGTTTCAATTAGAAAACAATTTATGAAAGTAAAAAACAATTCCAATGATTTTTTTCATATATATAATTCAACTCCAATGTTGATCATCAATCTAGAGAAGTTGTATTAATGTAGGAAGAGACTCAAATGTAGTAAGGGAGGAAGCATTTAGATCACATATTCAGAAATATCTCTATATTGATATAGGAAGTGATACAATATCATAAATGTGTTTGTTGGATTTTTTTTTTGTACTTGTTGCAATTGTTTTGGAGTCCTAGTAGTAAGGCTTAAGTAGTGACATAATAATTTTAGATATTTTTCTTATGTCCAGTAGATTATATATGTCAATATTATATATAAAGGCGAATAAAATATCAAAAATATATATATTAAATGACAAAAAAAATCATAAAATAAAAATGAGATTGTTAAAAATTTTTAAAAACTAAACTTTGTAAATTATTTTCAAAAGTTACACATTAATTAAAATTCAAACATGAGTTTAACACACTTACCTAGAAATGAAATTTTATAAATAATGAAATTTTCATAAATATTGAGATTTGATGTGTACTGTTTTTCATAAATATTGAGACACCTAGTAACATATAGATTTTTATTTTTATTTTTGAATTTTACTTTACATAAATAATGAATTTTTCATAAACACTGAGATTTAACATGTATATTGTTTTTCATAAATATTAAGATTTCATGAGTGTAATACTTGATGGCATATAATTTTATTTTTTGTTTTTTAAATAATTTTTATTTCTGAAAAATCTTGTTTATAATGCCATAAAATTAATCATTTCATCTATTTAACCCAATAAAAAAAATAGAAATTTTGATTTTAAATATTATTTTAATTTTCAAAATATATAGTTTAATAATTTTTTTTAAAACCCCATACAATTAATCATTTCATCTATATAACCCAATAAAAATTTAAATTACAAATATTATTTTTAATTTTCAAAATATTTAATTTAATAATTTTTTTTGAAAGTCATTAAAGTCAAACCATTACACTATAACCTGCGTATAAACAACTACAATAACTCAAAGTAAACGATATTTTTGTGTAAATACAGTGCAACCAAACACACTTTATACAATACTCAAATTATAATTACAATACTTAGTGTAATTTTCGAATTTTCAGGAATTTTTTTAGAGCGAATCTGTTTATACTATTCAGACCTTTTAAATGAAAATATAGAGCTCCGATACCACGAAAATTATCTGTTTTACATGTAATTAAGAAAACGCCATGGCGGATTCGAAAACACACATAATTTCAGGAAGTTATGTATTTACCGTGTTAAAGATGACAAGACATGGCCAAATCAATCCATGTAAAAGCTAAAATCGCTCAAAATTTCTCACCGAACCTCATCTGAATTTCAAAACCAAGACGCAAATTGGTGAATCCATTACCGTCCGCTAAAATCAAGAACAGACAGCCAAAAAACGCATATGCAGAAGTCTGCCATGCCATTTGACACGCTTCTTCTTCATCGGTTCATGTACCTTTCTGTGTAATTTCGTTGGCCATTGCTGTCAATCGAAATCATTGACGAACGCCATTCCACTGTCCTTGCGTTGTTTATTTTCAATATCCGCAATTTGATGAGATCGACTTCATTAATTTTTTATACACTAATGGAGACCACTGGATTTTCATGGCGGTGTAAATATATCGTCATTTCATCTCACCTTGGACTTGGCATTACCATCGGCGTCTTTATTATATTATAGCTATTGGTGTATTAGTTTGATCGTGCCAAAAACATGTAGACACATTTTTCCATAACCAAAACCCGATGTGATGTGCCAGGTCTAATTCAATGACTGACATATCATGAAAACTTGTAGCAGATGATGATTTATATTAAACACATGACATCAAAAAAGGGACGTCTTCTCTGCTGTAGATCAGGGTAGCCAAGGGTAGTAGGTAATGCAGGCTGGTAGGTATCCATGTGCAGACACCACACAATCAATCACTATCCCATAGTTTCTAAATGCAGAGTCGCAACTTGCAAGAGTCTTCAGAGATTTCTGTGGCTTAAAATATCGCGAATTGATAGAGTGTAATTTTTTATTATAGTTACAACAATGAGATTTAACTTGTGACCCACATGTGAAGTTCTAAATGCAAAGTCTCGAGTGCCTTCAGAGATTTCTGTGGCTTTAAATATCCCGAATTGATATAGGGTTTATGTAATCAATTATATCTCAAATTAGTATCAGAGTTAATATTTCTAGAGTTATAGCTCTATTATATTAATGATAGTGAACATTATATATAATTTTTAGATTTTGTATTTAAATTTATTAATGAAATCATAGCTCCAAAAATATTAATAGGAAATTGGTACAAGATTATGTAATTAATCAGGGTACAATAATGATATGAAACTGGTGAGTAATTATGGTTACAATAACGGTATGAAATAAGTGAGGAACTCCATCTCTAGATCCGACAAAGTTCAAAGTATTAAGTAGTAGTAATCAATTTGCTTGACATATCATGCTGCTTGCCATTTACCGGCTGTTTTAGCATTCTATTCTATTACAAGAGAAACTCATGCCCTTGTATACATCACTAATTTGTAATAATTATATAATGCATCTTAGTATATTTTGTGTGTTTTCATCAATTATGGTCATATTAAGAGACTAGTTCTTTCAAGCTTTGTATTTAGAACTAATCTATTTTAGCTATCAAAATTCATCAAAACTTATCTTTATGGTTTGCGACAGATCCATTAGTAATTGAGCATAACCTAATCATGAATGAATGTAACATTAATATCCAAAAATAAAAATAAAAATTATTGCTTTTACCTAGTTACATACCTTCACCTAATATATATATAAATTTCTTTAAATACTTCTTTTAATGTTAAAACAAACTTCTAATTTAACACGTCACATATTCACATATTTATTTGTATTACACATAGTAACTATACTATGTATCAACCTTTACAGATTTCAATGAAGTACATTCTTCTCCCATCTACCACATTTAATACAATTTATATTTTATATTGTTGTTAAAGGTCGGACTCGGGTTTTTAATTTTCGTTTCACCATAATATTTACTACTGGACTGCGAACGAAAACCGCATCCCTAGATCTCCGTCCATATTTGAGTTGGCTTAACATAAAAATTTATGACACACGGTACTTGGCATTTACATCACTTAACAACTGGAGAATGCACTTATGGTTTGCAGCTTCCAATGGTACTTTGATGAATCTGCACCATTAGTCTATATTGTGGATCAATGGTCCTATCTCTCGTGGGAAAGTTCTGAATATCCCCGCCCAACTCTAACACACTCGTCATTTCTTTTTCTGTCTAATGGTAAACACTGCCTCGGCTCTGGGGTAGAACTTCTTTATGATGTTCTGCATCCATTGCTGCCATGCCTCCATGGGTCACTGGACTCATTCTTACTGTGATCTCCGAGGTTTTCTTATCTATGCGCTCGAACTTGAGAAGTTTGGAAATGTTCAGCTAAATTTTCTGTGCTATGAGGAAGAACTCAGTGATCAGATGATACCACCCGATATGGTTTGCCCACTCTACCGTGGTCGGCTCCTCGAGCTTCAATTTGCTCCTCGGTTACATAGTAGGTAGGGTTTAAATTCCTTCCCAAATCTTATCGTTTATTGGCTTACACCTTGTTTTTTCATAAGCATATTCTCGTCTTTCTCTCTCTAGTGAATTTTATTCTGAGTTCACGTTTTTATTGTTAATAAGTTGCTTAGCATTTACGAAATTTGGAGAGTTGAGGGTAACCCCTTACTCAAGTATATTCCTCTTTTATGGTTTTTTTCCCTTGTGGTTTTGATTTTTAGTTTACAGTTTATACTTTAACACACTTACTCTCTCATTCTTATCGCGGATGCTACATGCAGGTTAGTATCCTCATCTTCAATGGCAGAGTCCTTACTCGTAAGAGTTGCATGTCGCTCGTTGGTTCTTCTCTGGTCACCTGCTAATGAAGTTTACTTCTTCATCCAGGTACCCTGAAGGAAATTTACCTCTTACTCGAGGTTTTATACTCTATGAAGGATTTGGGATTTTAATTATTCCATTTTGTTTTTAACAATCCCGGGTTGTAATATAATACCTACGTATATATATATATATATATATATATTTAAAGGAACCCTATCTTTGTAATGTAGTTTAGGAGTTACATGGGTTAAGTCCTGTGTAAATCTCTCCTTCTTGTGCACATTTTTTGTACTAATATTTTTCCATGTGAATTTTTAAAAGACATATGGGTATACTTTCTGTTGTATATAATTTATTCTTTACGCTATTCTCCAAAATGGGTGTATCTCTGAGGATGGGTGCTCGCTCTCTGGAAAATCTGTTTATTTTGTTTGTGTGTCTATGGAATCTGGACATAGCTTCTTATTTTTTTCTTGCTTGTAAATGAGCAGTCGGTCTTTTAAAGAACAATGTTTATTCCTTTATTTTATCCATTTGCAGCTTTTAGCTATACTCCTGTACATGCATTTTTTTAAATATATCATGGATCTATAATCTAGCATATAATTGTTTTTCTGTAGAATGCACATAGGACTATACAACTCTCTAGGTTTATTAATTTTCTTTCAGATTTATTTTCGAGGTGGCCAAACCACCTCTTCATAGTCCGAGTATAGGCTTGATATAGGAGAAGAGATGTGTATATGATTGGGGTTTTTACCCCGTGCTCATTACCAATGGCTTATCCTGCCACTAATGTCAAATTCTCTCTTTTTTATTTTATTTAAGAAATATATGTATAAACACAGTTTTGGCTTATGCATGGTATTTAGAGTGATCTTCTCATTTTTTTAAGGAACAATTACATATGTATTGAAATTAATGATTCCGGTTTTAAAGTTACAGAAACTTGCTTAATGAATTCCTTTGTCCATAGACTACCGTATGTATTTTCTTTAAAATTATACCACAACAGAGAGGTAAATTACCTAGGTTATAATTTGTACAGTAGCATAGTATACAAAACTGTACTAACTTTTGGGTTGTTCACTTTCAGTCTCAGTGCATTTTTTTTAATATAAGACATAATTTCCTAGATTATGTATAGTTTGCACAGTAATAATGGCAGAATTCCTGTAACTATATACTATGTTAATCATTCTCAATATCTTAATTTTTTAATGTAAGATAGAGTTTGTTTTTAAGAATAAATATAACCTTCCACTTGAAGACATAATAACAATTTTTGTAACTGAGAACTTAGAAAATAATTCACCTATTGATAGTTAACAGAATAACAGTCTCTGTTTAAATAATAACAGACTAGATAGTCACTTATCTGGAAAATGTAGTTAGCTGTTGGTGTCCACCCAACCTTCAAGAGAGGCTATTACATCCTCTGCTTGCCTCCTTGCTTCTCCCTGAAGAGGTACGGGTTGACAGTAGATATTATGCTATGACCTCAGGACCCCAGTCCATCCAGTACCAAAAATATTAAGGAATTTTACTGAGTGTTTTTCCACTGGTCTCTACTAGCTCAAGAAAAATATACTCCTTTCCTTTTTCCTATGAACAAAACCCCTATTCCTCACTGGGATGAATCTCTTATCCCCAAAGGAGCAGGTAACTGTTCAAACTGTCCAACCACCTTTTCAGTTCTTGGAAAATATTTACCAACAACTTTTTCCATTTTTACTTTCCTAACCAATTTTATTACTCATAATTAAGAAATAGGAAAAATAACTTTTCTAGAAAATAATAGTAATTTTCTTAGTATTTTCTTAAAGAAATAATTAAAAATGTCTTTTTAACTGGTTAATCAACTAGTTATCATTAATGCAGTTGTTACAACTTCCCCCTGGAAGTAACACTGTCCTCGATGTTTACTCAAGCTCTGAAAAGAGCTCTGGGTAAGCCTCTCGCACAAATTTTTCGTCCTCCCAAGTATCCTCATCCGGGCCGAAGTGCTTCCACTGCACTTTGAATTGGGTGATAACTCGCTTCTGGAGCATAATTTATCTCTGGTCAAGTATGTGTTGCGGCTTGACTAGGAACTCGTCGTCCGGCTCTACCTGCAAACAGAAAAATTCCTTGTTAAAACTTTTATAAAGACATCATACTTATAAGTTGGGATTTTTAATTCTATCCTACCTTTGTATTTTTCCAATGAATTACGTGCTTTGAATCATGCACATAACACCTCAACAGGGACACATGGAACACACTGTGTACTCATATGTGACTAGGCAAGGCCAGCTGATAGGCCACAGGTCCTACCCTTTCCAAAATTTGCAAGGGTCCACAGAACCTGGGAGCCAACTTGGCACAAGAGGTCCATCGTAAGGTACTCCTATTGGGTTTAATTCTCACATACACATGATCTCCTACTTCAAATTCCCGATAAGACCTCTTTTTATCTACATAGATCTTTTTTGGATCCTGTGCAGCCTTCAGATTTTGTCTTATCTTCTGTACTTCTCATTCCATTTCAGCAAGCATCTCGGGTCCCAACATTAATTGTTTTCAGGGCTACTCCAATTTATGGGTGTATGGCACTGTCTTCCATATAGAGCCTCGAAAGGACTCATCTTTAGGGACTCTTGATAACCATTGTTGTAGGAAAAATCAACAAGGTGCAAATAGTATTCCCATTTGGTTCACTGCTGCATCACATACATGCACAACATGTCTTCCAATACTTGGTTTACTCGCTTTGTTTGACCATCGGTTTGGGGATGATCCCAGTCCCGTAAACAAAGTCTTCCAGAATGCAGAAGTGAAATTAACATCCCGGTTTGAAATAACTGTCTTAGGAATGCCATGCAATCTGAAAATTTCCCTCATGAATATGTCTGCTATCTGTACAGTCTTGTAAGTAGATTGCACAGGTATAAAATTTTCTATTTACTCAATCTATCTACTACCACCATGATGGAGTCATTTTTCCTTTTTGTTCACGGTAAGCCTGTAATGAAGTCCAAGGATATGACCTCCCACTTCCATTCAGGTATCGGTATAGGCTACAACAATCCTGCAGGATGTTGATGCTCCACCTTTACCTGCTAACACTCCAAACATTTACTTAAATACTCAACAATGTTTTTACGCATACCAGGCCAGAAGTATACCTTTCTAATTGCAATCAACGTTTTCTGATATCCTGGGTGACCTGCGTAATTACTGCGATGGTACTCATTCATTATCAGCTCTTTTAGATCCATATGATTAGGCACATACACTTTACCTCTAAAAGTTAGCATCTGATCTTCATTTATTCCATACTCAGAGGTACTTCCTTGTTTTCTGGTTTCTTCCATTTGTTGCCACAAAAATTGATATTCTAGATCTTTTTGTGCTTCTTCCCTCACTTGTTCCAAAAATTTACTTTCTAGCTGATTATAATACAACTCATATATACCATGTAGCTTTTTTCTTAAAGCATTAGCTACTCGATTTTATTTTCCCTTCACGTGCTGAATATCCATATCAAACTCACTTAGGAAGGCATTCCATCTTGCCTGTCTTGAGTTTAAATATGCTTGCTTGAAGTAACTAGTCAAGCTGGTATGATATGTCTTTAACACAAACTTTTTACCCACCAAGTAGTGTCTCCATACTTGGAGCACATGTACTACTGCTGTTAATTCCAGATCATACGCTGAATACCTTTGTTCACGATCCATCAACTTTCTTGATTCATATGCCACCACTTTGCCTTCCTGAGATAGAACTGCCCCAACACCTTCTTTACTTGCATCTGTACACACTTAAAATTCTTTGTTGGGATCAGCTACCCTTAACACAGGTGCAGTGATCAAAATTTGTTTCAGCTTTTCAAAACTGTTTTGACATTTAATAGTCCACTTGAAAACTTTTCCTTTCCTCTACAAAGAAGTAATAGGAAAAGAAATTCTGGAAAATCCTTCAATAAATCTTCGGTAGTACCCAGCTAATCCCATAAAGGGTATAATGTCTGCCACATTTTGGGGTACTCGCCATTCCATGATTGTTTTAGTCTTCTCTGGATCAACAACAATTCCTTCTGCTGAAATAAAATGGCTTAAATACTAGATTTCTGTTTTGAAGAAATCACATTTGCTGAACTTAGCGTACATCTGGTGTTTTCTTAACATTTCCAGCACAATCCTCAAATGCTCCTTATACTCTTCCTGGTTTTTAGAATAGATCAAAATATCATCTATAAATAGAAGTATAAAATTATCCAGGAAAGGATGGAAGATTCCATGCATTAGCCTCATAAAGGTTGTTGGTGTGTTTGTTAACCCAAAGGGTAACACCACAAATTCATAGTGTCCATACCTAGTACGAAATGCTGTCTTGCAAATGTCTTCATATTTGATTCGAATCTAGTGATATCCAAATCTTAAATCCATTTTAGAAAACCATGTGGCTCCCTTCACTTGATCAAACAAATCATCGATCCTTGGTAAGGGATACTTATTCTTGACTGTTAATTTTTTGAGCTGCCTATAGTCCATGCACATCCCCATGGTTTTGTCCTTTTTCTTCACGAACAGCATTGGTGCCCCCCAAGGAGACACACTCGGACGAATGTAGCCTTTGTCCAGTAGCTCCTATAACTGCATTTTCAATTCTGTTAACTCTGGTACACTCATTTTGTAAGAAGCCCTTGACACAGGAGAAGCTCCTGCCATTAACTCTATGGTGAAGTCAATGTCTCTCCTTGGTGGTAATCCAGGAATATTTTTTGAAAATACATCCAGGAATTCTTGCACCACAGGTTTATTTTCCATCATAGATAATTTTTCCTTGGAATCTGCATACCCCACCTGAATATCATATAACTGGCATCCCTTCCTTATACATTTATTCATCTGGGATGATGTAATTGGACGTAACTATAATGGCTTCTTGATTCCTTGAATCTCTTTACATGTTCCATCATGCATTTTGTAATGAATAATATTTTCCTTACAATCCACTAAGGTCCAATGCTTTTCTAGCCAATCCATGCCCAACAAAACATCATAGGACCCTAATGGCAGAATGTTCAGATCTAGACTTGTAACTGTTGTTCTGAAATTTCCAAAGTATAGTTTGGAATTCTGGTAGTTACCTTTCGTTTTGCTCCAATGACTAGATGTACCAGCCACGAGTTTTTAAATTTCTATTCTTTCAATTTACACATTTCCACTATTTTGGGACTAACATAACTTAGACTCGCACATGGGTCTGCCAAACTAGAAACAAATTGAGACAATAATTTACCTTTCAGCTCAATCATTGTCGGTTGATAATCTACTTGTTGATCCTCCAACGCTGCGTTGATTCGAGGAATGTTTCTCGCCACATCACCAACTGTAGAGGCCTCCTGCAAATTTGCAACTGTATCATTTCTAGCTCGTTGCGGACAAATTTTGTAGTAGTGTGCCTCACTACACCCCCAATGCTGTAGAGGTGGCTTGGTCACCTGTCCCTGCTCAGGTTTGTTGGATGCTTCTGTAGGCTTTTCTTCTGCTGGCCATCAAGTTCTTTGGTGATTTCTGCCAAATTGCTTATTGACAGAATTTCGGGCAGAGTTTTTAAAATTACTGCTTTTGTCTCCTTTAAAGTTAGAGCTACTTTTCTATCCTTTCCTTGGATGCCAAATTTTCCCAATTTATCCCTTAGCCTTGGACTGCTGATAGCACATTTGTGCCTTACGAATGGCTTCATCAATGGTTCTAGGATTAACAAACTCAATACGCTCTTTCATATGTGTTGGCAGGCTGCTCAAAAATTGCTGCACCTTAGCCTTTTCCTCTCGAAGATATGGAACATATCGTAACAGGGAGGTGAACTTGGTGATATATTCATCCATGGTCATCTATCCCAACCTTAAATCATGAAATTCTTTAGCTTTTTCATCATAGAATCGTTTTTTCAAGTACTTATCTTTAAAGTATTGCTGGAACGATTCTTAGGTGACATCTTGTTCCTCAATACTACGAATATTCTTCACTTCTTCCCACCACAGAGTGGCCTTCTCCCTCAGCTGATATATGGCCAATCGAGCCTTCAGGTTGCTACTGCATTCATACACCTGAAAGTATTTATTCATGTTTATCAACCATGCCTCCGCCACTTCCTCAGCTTCATCGTCAAATGTTGGTGGTTTTATTTTTCGAAATTCCCCCTAAAGCTCTACTTTTTGCTTCTTAACCTCTTATTGATCTGACACATTGCCAGATTCTGCTTCATTGTAATTTTTGTTCTTGCTTCGCTGGGATGGGCTTCTTTCCACTCTGTTAGTGGTAATGTGTCTTGTTTGCTGCTCACCTTCTTCTTGCATGCCTTTGTCAGTACTAGGATGTTCCACTCCCTGGTTTTTTTTGTCTGACAGACTCTTTAATATATTTTCCTTCTCTTGCAATAATCACTTGTTATCTTTTCGAACGCGCACCATTTCCTCCTGTAGTTGTTGTATCGTATTCAATAGGAAGTTGGTTTGGTGCTGATGTTCTTCTAGCAGTCTACTAGTTTATCGGTGCTGATCGGTTCTTAACTGAACCCACATTTATGGGTTCATCATTGGTTGAGCTTGGGGTTCCCCAGTGTCTTGGGGTGGTGGTTGTGTTGTTCCCCTTCTCATTATGCTTCTAAACTCTGTGCATTAGTATACACACAACTTGTATCGTTAGTTTACCCTTAGGGTCCTAGCGTATGAATGTTGCTATGATACCACTTGTAACATTAATACCCAAAAATAATAAAAAAATTATTACTTTCTTCTGATTTACATACCTTCACCCACTATATATATATATATAAATTTCTTTAAATACTTCTTTTAATGTCAGAACAAACTTCTAATTTAACACATCACATATTCACATATTTATTTGTATTACACATAGTAACTATACTATGTATCAACCTTTACATATTTCAATGAAGTACGTTTGGCTTACGAATCTTATCTGATCTACCACATTTAATACAATTTATATTTTATATTTTTGTTGAAGATCGGACTCAGGTTTTTAATTTTCGTTTCACCATAATATTTACCAGTGGACTGCCGACATTACCAGAACGAAAACCGCATCCCTAGATCTTCATCGGTATTTGAGTTGGCTTAACATAAAAATTTATGACACACTATGCTTGGAATTTACATCACTTAACAACTGGAGAATGAACTTATGGTTTGTGACTTCCAATGGTACTTTTATGAATTTGCACCGTCGGTTTATATTGTGGATCAACAGTCCATATCTTTGACGAGAAAGTTCTGAACATCCCTGCCCAACCCTAACACACTCGTCATTTATTTTTCGGTCTAATGGTAAACACTGCCTCAGCTTTGGGGTAGAACTTCTTTACGGCATTCTGAATCCATTGTTTCCATGCCTCCATGGGTTACTGGACTCATTCTTACAGTGATCTCCGAGGTTTTCTTATCTATGCTCTCAAACTTGAGAAGTTTGGAAATGTTCAGCTAAATTTTCTGTGCTATGAGGGAGAACCCAATCCTCCGATGATACCACCCGATATGGTTTACCCACTCTGTCATGGCAGGATCCTCAAGCTTTAGCTCGCTCCTTGGTTACATAGTAGGTAGGGTTTAAATCCTTTCCCAAGTCTTATCGTTTATTGGCTTACACCTTGTTTTTTCATAAGCATATTCTCGTCTTTCTTTCTCTGGTGAATTTTCTTCTGAGTTCACGTTTTTATTGTTAATAAGATGCTTAGCATTTACGGAACTTGGAGATTTGAGGGTAACCCCTTACTCAGGTATATTCCTCTTTTATGGTTTTCTTTCCTTGTGGTTTTGTTTTTGAGTTTACAGTTTATGCTTTAAGACACTTACTCACTCATTCTTATCGTGGCTACTACATGCAGGTCAGTATCCTCATCTTCGATGGCAGAGTCCTTACTCCTATGAGTTGCATGTCGCTCACTAGTCCTTCTCTGGTCACCTACTAATGAAGTCTACTTCTTCATCCAGGTACCCTGAAGGAAATTTACCTCTTACCTGAGGTTTTATGCTCTATGAAGGATTTGGGATTTTAATTCTTCCATTTTGTTTTTAACAATCTTGGGTTGTAATATAATACGTATATATATAAAGGAACCCTATCTCTGTAATGTAGTTTAGGAGTTACATGGGTTAAGTCCTGTGTAAATCTCTCCTTCTTGTGTGCATTTTCTGTACTGATATTTTTCCATGTGAATTTTTAAAAGACATATGGTTATAATTTCCGTTGTATATAATTCAATCTTTAAACTATTCTCCAAAATGAGTGTATCTCTGAGGATAGGTGCTCATTCTCTGGCAAATCTATTTATTTTGTCTCTTTGTCTATGGAATTTGGACATAGCTTCTTATTTTTTTCTTGCTTGTAAATGAGTAATCGGTCTTTTAAGAACAAGGTTTTAATTCCTTTATTTTATCCATTTGCAGCTTTTAGCTATACTCCTGTACATGCATTTTTTTAAATATATCATGGATCTATAATCTAGCATATACTTGTTTTTCTGTAGAATGCACATAGGACTATACAACTCTCCAAGTTTATTAATTTTCTTTCAAATTTATTTTCGTGGTGACCAGACCACCTCTTCTTAGTCCGAGTATACGCTTGATATAGGAGAAGCGATGTGTATATGACTGGGGTTTTACCCTGTGCTCATTACCAACGGCTTATCCTGCCACTAATGTTAAATTCTCTCTTTTTTTTTATATAATTTAAGAAATATATGTGTAAACACAGTTTTGGCTTATGCACGATCTTTAGAGTGATCTTCTCATTTTTTTAAGGAACAGTTACATATGTACTGAAATTAATGATTCCGGTTTAAAAGTTACAGAAACTTGCTTAATCAATTCCTTTGTCCATAGACTACTGTATGTATTTTCTTTAAAATTCTACCACAGCAGATAAGTAAATTACCTAGGTTATAATTTGTACAATAGCATAGTATACAAAACTGTACTAACTTTTGGGTTGTTCACTTTCAGTATTGGTGCAATTTTTTTAATATAAGACAGAATTTCCTAGATTATGTATAGTTTGTACAATAATAATGGTAGAATTCCTGTAACTATCTACTTTGTTAATCATTCTCGATAAATTATTTTTTTAATGTAAGATAGAGTTTGTTTTTAAGAATAAATGTCACCTTCCACCTGAAGACAGAATAACAATTTTTTTAACTAAGAACTTAGAAAAACATTTGCCTATTGATAGTAAATAGAATAACAATTTCTGTTTAAATAATAATAGACTAGATAGTCACTTATCTGAAAAACGTAGTTAGTTGTTGGCATCCACCCAACCTTCAAGAGAGGCTATTACGTCCTCTGCTTTCCCCCTTGCTTCTCCCTGAAGAGGTATGGGTTGAAAATAGATATTCTGCTGTGACCTCAGGACCCCAAGTCCAGTCAGTGCTAGAAATCTTCAGGAATTTTACTGAGCGTTTTTCCACTGGTCTCTACTAGCTCAAGAAAAATATACTCCTTTCCATTTTCCTATGAACAGAACCCCTATTCCTCACTGGGATGAATCTCTTATCCCCAGAGGAGCAGGTAACTATTCAAACTGTCCAACCACCTTTTCAGTTCTTGGAAAACATTTACCAAAAAAATTTTCCATTTTTACTTTCCTAACAAATTTTATTATTCATAATTAAGAAATAGGAAAATTAAATTTTCCAGAAAATAATAATAATTGTCTCAGTCTTTTCTTAAAGAAATAATTAAAAATGTCTTTTTAACTAATTAATCAACTAGTTATCATTAATGTAGTTGTCACAAATGATTTCCCAAACCTGTTTATGACAAAAGTGGACAATATATTATGTGGTGCATGTGTTTAGGAACTTTAGTTCTTGAGAAATATAGACAGTCAATTGTTTTTCCGATCTTCTATCCTTTAAAGTATCTATATACTAATGTGATTATATTGTTTGTTTTTACCTTTACAAAAAAAATTCTATGACATGCCCTTTTCTAAGTTTAGTCGTCTGGTATCTCTTCTCAAACAGATTGAAAATGCCTCTTAATTTTTATCTTTATATTTTTCTTGTTGAAATGATAATTGAGTTGACTTGTGGTTGTAATGTATACATATTATTGAACGAAAGCTACCCAAGAAGCACCCCATACAAAAATATCCATATGTGATTGAACTGGGCCAACATTGTCAAACATTGTCAAAAGAGACTTTCCAAAACACCATAAAAATTTCTCATTATATCATGTAAAACAAGCAAATGATCCTAACATATTTGCATAGCATTTCCAAAAAGAGATATATAAAAATCTTTATAAAATGTAACATATATATGGTTCTCACAAAATTAAGTACAGTTGTTAAGAGATATATAAACAAATGTGATTAACATTGTTTAGTGAATGTGTGTTTATATGTTTTTTTATGAATACAAATTTATATGTCTAGAATTACTACAACTAGTTGGTAAATAGATTTCAAGATTCCAGAGTGGTTAGAGGGGCAGTTGGAAAGGGAGAGTTACCTTCTCTTCTAGAGATATTTATGAAAGATCTCAGTGAGGAGAAGGGGTTCTCTGAAATGAGGAAGCATGATGTTGCAAAATAGAGTGGTCCAGATCTAGTTAAGACCAGTGGAACTCTAGAACTCAAAGAGTTGTAGAGTGGACAAGAGTCCTGAGATTTAACTCTGCTAACAAAAATACTACCTTAACACTCTGGTGAGGAGCACAGGGGGAGAGGAGGACGTCATAGCCTCTCTCATGGTTGGGTGGCATCATCAGTTGGGTACATTATGAGATAAGTATCTCAGTACTGTACATTGAAAGAAAGAGGAAACTAATGCATTGTGTAGTTCTGCATTCTTTTTCTCTTGAAAAATAGTTACATATCTATTTATAGGTGAAAGAAAGAACTCAGTTATGTTTTAGTTCCAGGCAAGCAGATTAGTTGTACTGAGATAATTTTATTATAATCATAAATAAGTGTGCAATCTCTTACAACATTCTATGGATATGGTTGTGTAGATATTTTAATTCTGGTAGAATTTCTCTTGTTGTATCTGCCAGATAATATTCATATCATCTATGTAATATTTAGGCTCCTATATGTAAGCCTCTGTAAAAAAAAAATCCAAAACTAAATTTAGTGAAGGAACACAGTAGTTAAATCTTATAACACCAGAGTTCAATTATTACCCTCTGATATACATATTGTTTTACACCAGCGTAATCAAGAATAGGGGTAGAATTTTTGACTTTAGCCCAGTGGAAACCAAATGATGGGCCCAAATGTTACCAACACCAGTATTGAGAGAGACCCATAAAAGAATGATTACTAAGTTGTTCATCACAGAATGAAACTACATTAGACATAAGGAAAATCGCATCAATGAACCCACTGTGTATAGCTAGTGATAAATAAAAGAAAACAACCTTGACATATGACAGAACCAATATGCAAGTCTGCAGAGATAAATCCGCAAATTTTCAAGACGAGATATTGTATAATACATCCAACACTAAAAAAAACTCATGAAAAAAAAATAACCAAGGGTTACAACAAGTGTTTAAAACAAATAACAAATAAACCCTTGTTATGTCCTCAACAAAAGGGTATCCAAGATCTACTACAGGAGAAACCCTTGAAAGGCTGAACCCCATAATGGGTTACACTAATATTCAAGAAATTCCATGGCCAGACCGGGTACCTACGACATAGATGCTAGTGGCGGACCCTCAACGACAATACAAAACAAAACTTTAATGAAGAGAGATGAGAAACATTGATAGGTGAACTTATGGGGAAAAGACGAGGAACCCTTTGCAACCATGCTCTAAGTCAACGGGGCAGAAGAAATGTCTTGTATATTGGTGCTAAAGCGAGTGAAAATCCTCACGCACCTTTCTCAAAACAAATGAAAGAGGAACCTGTGAGAAAATATTAATTACGGAAACAAAGTTACTAAAACGGTAAAAGGAGGAGGAATAGTCGGGTATGACAAGTTTACCTGCAGGGTTTGGGGCTTGGGCGGGGGGCATGTTGAGGACCCTCAAACTGTCTCCTCATACCCGGGAGGAATGATCCTGCAATGCAAACTGAGTTAAACGAGAATATAAAAAAACTATACCTGTGTATGAACAGTAACCATCTATCTGACACATACAAGTTGCTATTCCAAAACGAAATCAACAGGAGAGATTAACTTAAGGAAGGAATGCAGTAAGCAAGCACAACGAATCATGGCAAAGAGGATTTTTAGAGAGACCGAGCCATCGATGCCAATATAGAATGGAATTCCATCAAAAGGGTAGGGTCAGGGTTACCCTAACTAACCCTTAACTCGCCTGGACCGTCTTATATGAAATCCTACATATTATTCGTTGTGGTGAGCCACCTTTGTGTACTCACAACCGACAACCATCGGTTTTGAGGCTTCGAGATAGCACTAGGAGGGACGAGGTCCCAACTGGAGAAAGAGGTAAAGACAATGAGTTGTATCAACGCTAGATCTTAACCTTACTCTGAATGCAAAACTTTAATTAAGGATTTAATGCATTCAATATGGAATTGGCCTTATTTACAAAATAACAAATGTACTCTCCAATAAATGTTGTAACAATAGCATTTTATTTTTATTTTTATTTATTATTATTATTATTATTATTATTATTTTAATAAGTTATATGGTTCGAGTAGAAGTGACAAGAGGTATCAGAGCCAAGTTAATACACTACAACTGAATGGGCAAACTTCCCGAATAATAATAATAATAACAAGTGTATTGAAACTGTGCATATCGACAACAAAAAAGAAAGCAGACGGAAGATCAGTGGTGATGAGAAGGGGATCTGGAAACCAGATACCCAGTGCTGCAGGAGGAGGTAATCCCCTGCCAAATCCGAAAATTAACCCAGAAATGTGTGTACAATTAAGTGTGGACCAACATCAACAAACCAATAGGTTGTTGGAGGAACAAAAACATCAGACCAACTGACTACTGGGCATTTTCCAACAACTACAAATTGAGATGGCTCGAGTTAGAGATGAAAATGAGAGATTAATGCATGAGCAAGGGAGAATTTAAAGAGTATCTCTGATAGATATAATCATCGCATGGATCAAACCAGTCCTAAACAGGGCACTAGAAATGAAGGTGAGCGTCAGCAACATGATGACGATAATACTGAAGGGAGTCAGACACAACAAATTAACAAAAGCAGAGAATATACTGAGGCAGAATCAAGAAATATTTTTGATCAATAGGAGATGAAGAAAAAAAAAGTGGAGTTACAAGGAGTGTTTAGGAAGATTAAACCCTCCACCTTTGACGGAGAAGTAGAGGAGGTGGAGGAAGCTTGGCTTATTAACATGAAAAATTAATTCCAGGTCTATGAATACAACAATAAACATAGATCCTGGTTATCCATCTACCAACTTCGAGAAAAGGCCACATTGTGGTGGGAGGAAGTTAAGAAAATTTGAGTTATAGAAGACCAGAACGTGACCTGAGATGAATTTCTGCAGTACCTTAAAGATAAGTATTTAACATAACGTTTTTTAGAGGGAATTCCATGATCTAAGGCTTGGCTAGATGACCATGGACAGGTTTATAACTAAATTTACTTCTTTATTAAGATACGTACCATATCTGCGGGCTAAGAAAGCAAAGGTACAACGATTCTTGAGTAGTTTACCTGCTCACATGAAAGAAAGCATCGAGTTTGTAAATCCAAAAACCATGGATGAAGCGATTAGAAAAGCACGAATGTGCTATTATAAGTCAAAATAGAAAGGACATTATAGAAAAGGTTGGTTACCAAGGAAAGGTTAGAAGGGTAGTCAGGGTTGTAAGAGTAACTGACCAGGTAATTTCAAGAACTCTACAAAAAGTCTATCAAACACGCAGCCTGGAAGGAATCGACCAAGACACAAATGGTAGGCAGAAGATCGACCCATGGAAGCATCCAGTACACCAGACCACGGTCAAACTCAGAAACATCCACTCCTGTGTTGGGGTTGCGGTGAACCTCATTACTATAGAAAATTTACCCATCAGGGGTAAAGGTGAGTCTTTAGCTAACTTACAGGAGGCATCCACTATTGGGAATGTGGCGAGAAACATACCAAGGATCAACGAAGCGTTAGAAAATCAGAAATCGGATTATCGCCCGACCATGATAGAACTCTAAGGTAAGATATTTTTCCAGCCTATATCTGTTTTGGTTGATCTTGGTGCAAGTTTAAGTTATATCAGCCCTAAGGTATTTGAAAATTGTAATTTGTAAATTCAGAAATTTAAGAGCCCTTGGTTGGTGCAGCTAGCCACTTGGAAAAAAGGAGGATAAATTCCAAGGTGACAAATTATTCACTAGAGATAGGTAATCAACATATAAACACAGATCTGAATATCTTACCCTTAGGTTCTTTTGACTTGTTACTAGGGGTGGATTGGCTGGAAGGGGATTGGTCCCTGGTGGACTGCAAGCAAAAAACCATTAGCCACTTGGTTGATGATGGAACGTGCCAGGAGAACCAAGGAATTAAGAAACCCCTTGAGCTGCATCCAATTACTGCATCCAAGTTGGGTAAATGTATCAAAAAGAGGTGTCAGATTTATGCTATTCAGGTGGGATTTTCCAACTCTAAAGATAAAACCCCTATATTGGAGGAAATTCCGATGATTCAGGAATTTACTGATGTATTTCCTGAAAGTATACCGGGATTTCCCCCAAGAAGGGATATCGGTTTCACAACAGAATTAATGCCAGGGGCAGCACCCGTGTCACATGCCCCATACCGAATGAGTGTACTAGAGTTGACTGAATTAAAGATGTAGTTATAGGAACTGTTAGAAAAGGGATACATCCATCCTAGTGTGTCTTCTTGGGGGGCACCGGTACTCTTTGTGAAGAAGAAATATGGTACATTACGTATGTGTATAGATTACATGCAGCTTAACAAGCTGACCATTAAGAACAAGTACCCATTACCATTGATAGACGATCTCTTTGATCAAGTGAAGGGTGCAATTGTATTTTATAAGATAGATTTCAGGCCTGGATATCATCATATAATAATAAAGGATGAAGACATATACAAGACAACCTTGCGAAATCGATATGTGCATTATGAGTATTACCTTTCAGATTAACTAATGCACCTGCAAATTTCATGAGTCTAATGCATGGCTTTTTTCATCTGTTTTTGGATAAGTTTGTTTTGATTTTTATCGATGATATACTAATCTATTCTAAGACCATGGAAGAACACAAGGAACAATTACGCATTGTGATGAAAATGTTGCGAGACCATCAACTTGATGCCAAATTTAGAAAATGTGACTTCTATAAAGAACATATCTAGTACCTAGGCCATGTGAGTTCAACTGGAGGGATATTGGTTGAACAAAAAAGGATAAAGACTATCATGGAGTGGTAGGTACCTATGAATGTGTTCCTTCATGGGCTTGATTGGATACTACCTACGTTTTATAGAAGGCTTCTCTTAAATCGCATTTCCTATCACTTCCTTACAACAGAAAGGACGAACCTTCAAGTGGACCAGTGATTTCCAATACAACTTTGAATGGTTGAAGAAATTATTAACTACTGCCCCTATATTTGAGGTCTGTACCGACACTTTTCAAGAAGGAGTGGGTGCATTATTGACTCAATATGAAAAAGTGATTACATATGAATCAAGGATCTAAAAGAACACAAACAACGATTCTCCACTTATGATTTAGAGTTGACGGTTGTGGAACTTCATGCACTTAAGGTATGGAGGCACTGATTATTAAAGAAAAATTTTATGTTAAAAACTGATCATAACAGTGTGAATAACTACTTTAATCAGATTGTTTTGAGTTCTCACCAAGTGCTATGGAATGCCTTCCTAAGTGAATTCGAATTCGAAATTTAGCATGTAAAAGGTAAAGAAAACTTAGTTGTTGATGCATTACGTAGAAGGATACATTGTATTTATGATCTTTAATTTAACTGGGTGGAATTTAAGTTTCAAGAGCAAGTCAAAGATGCAACATAAAGAGATCTGGAATACTAGTTTCTATGGTAGCAAGCATAACAAGTAAACAACCAAGAGAAACAGTCCGCTTACGGAGTAAATAATTAGCATTTGTTGACATTTTGAGGAAAGATTTATATTCCGAATCAAATGGCATTGAGAGAGTTGATTCTAGATGAATATAATTGAATTCCTTATGCAAGCCACCCCAGCTACCAAAAGATGCTAACATTGATAAGGAAGGATTATTTATGGCCTAATATGTGTAAATATATCGTTGAATACATAACTAATTGTTTAAAGTGTCAACAAGTTAAAGTGGAACACCAACACCTTGTTGGTTTGTTAGGTTTGTTACGACCCATACTTGTACCGGAGTGGAAATGGGAAGTCATTTCACTTGACTTTATTATAGGACTACCAAGAACTAGGAAACATAATGACTCGATAATGGTAGTGGTGGACAGGCTGAGTAAGGCAACACACTTTATACCAGTCCAGTGCAACTACAAAACAGTGCAGATTCATAACATTTTTATGAGGGAAGTGTTTAGATCACACAACATTCCAAAAATATTTATCTCAGACTTAGATGTGAAGTTTACCTCAGCCTTCCGGAAGGCGCTCTTCATCGGTCTAGGCATGCAGATCTAGTTCAGTACCACCTATCACCCTCAAATGGATGGGCAGACCGAGTGGGTGAATCAAGTGATAGAAGACATGCTAAGAATGTATATGATGCAGCAACCCACAAAGTGGGAAGATTACATACATCTAATAGAGTTTGTATACAACAACGGATATTCTCTAGTTGAGAGAAATAATGTTGTGGAAACGAGTCATCTTCTAGGTTAAAGTGCAGTGGAAGCACTTTGGCCCAAAAGAGGCTACTTGGGAAGATGAGGACTTTATGCCTTAGGTATACTTGAATTTATTTTATGTTGATAATTAAACACCAAGGACGGTGTTCACCTTGGGTGGAAGATGTAATATCCCAGAGTTTCGATTTAATTACTTTTATCTCTCATAAAATTTCCTACTGTTGTTAAGGGATATACAAACAAACGTGATTAAAACTATTTAATGAATGTGTGTTTATATTTTTTTAATGAATAAATATGTATATGTCCATAGTTGCTACAAATGATTGGTAAATATATTCCAATATTCAAGTTACTTCTCCTCTGGAGCTAAATTAAAGATCTGAGTGAGTAGAAGGGGTTCTGTGAAATGAGGAAGCAGGATGTTGCACAATAGAGTGGTCGAGAGCTGGTTAAGACCAATGGAACATTGAAACTTAGAGAGTTGTAGACTGGACAAGAGTCCCGAGGTCTAACTCTGTTAACGAAATTGATACCTTAACACTTTGTTGTGGAGCACGGGGGGAGTAGAGGACGTCATAACCTCTTCCACGGTTGGGTGGCATCATCAGTTAGGTACATTTTGAGATAAGTATCTGAGTATTCTACATTGAAAGAAAGTGGAAACCAATGTGTTGTGTAGTTCTACATTATTTTTCTCTTGAAAAATAGTTACATGTCTATTTACATGTGAAAGAAATAACTCGGTTATGTTTTAGTTCCAAGGAAGAAGATTAGTTGTACTAAGATTATTTTATTATAATTGTAAATAACTGTGGAATCTCTTACAACATTCTGTGGATATGGCTATGTAGTATTATATTTTAATTTTGGTAGAATTTGTCTTGTTGTATCTGCTAGATAATATCGATATAGTCTATGTAATCATTAGGCTCTTATATGTAAGCCTCTGTAATAAAAAATCAAAACTAAATTTAGTGAAGGAACGAAGTAGTTAAATCTTATAACATCAAACTTCAATTATTACCCTCTGCTGTACATATTGTTCTAGATCAACGTAATGGAGAATAAGGGTAGAAGTTTGGACTTTAGCCCAGTGGAAACCAGATCGAAATCCTTGTATTTTGGCCCTAACTAGAAGCAACATGTAATAAACATGCATGTAGAAACCCCAAGATAATGATTATGCTTTTAAGGAAAATATTCTTCTTGAACGAAACAGTTAACTGGAAAAATACAGAAGAATAGATCTTAACAAACTTAGTATCAAACCCAAGATACAATCTTTGTGGTGAGGTTATCTATTCAATATAAAACGGAATATATACAAACAGATGAAGTAAGAGAACAATAGCTAGTCTACAGTATCAATGTTAAACGAATACAGGTAGTAGACTACTATTGTAACAAGAGTATAAACTAGAATATATATTCTGCAAGATATACGATGATAAACCGTAGAAAATCAAACATTTCATGATGGGCCGAAATGTTACCAACACCAGTATTGAGAGAGACCCATAAAATAATGATTACTGAGTTGTTCATCACAGAATGCAACCGTAATAGGCATAAGGAAAATTGCATCAATGAACCCACTGTGTATAATGTTGAAATTGCAACAAGAATCAGTAAAATTGGCATCGAGAAACAACATCCATAAAATGACACCCATAAATGGCTACCATGCGGGGCTTTTGATTTAATTATTTCTTAATTAAATTAGAAGAAATGTGTGTCAAATTTATTTATCCCTAAAATAAATTGTAATCTTATCTCTTAATCACTTTTAATAGTTAAATGAGTGTGATAGACTTAGTTAGCTCATGAAATTCGAGTTGAGGGTGGTTGGAGAGGCATGTAGAGTGATTATATTTGTTTTAGAGTCCAAGTTTCAGTTAGTGTATTAGTTTAATGCATGAGAAATCAGTTAAATCAATTAAGTGAGTTAAAATTACTTTAACTAGTTGTAACTGATTGTTGCAATAGTGAGAGGGCAAGTGGATTAAATCAGATTTAATTCACATGCAGTGATATTTCAAGTGACTGATGATTTACTATTAATAGATGTCGGTTCTGATGAAGACCCAGTTGAGATAGAGGTTAAAGGGAGGTTATCTATCAATTGTATTTATAGCAAATTGCTCAGGTGAAATTATATACACCATATGATTCCCATGATGTATTGCACAGTCAAGGAAGGCTAATTATCCTAATTAATAGGGATTAATTGCCTAGGGATTGCATGAGCAATGCAAGATGAAGATAGGCTGAGAATTGGCTAAGTGTTAGATCGATTTTGTTTGGATCAGTGTGAGACAGTTGTGAGAGTGCAGGAGACTCTTGTGAGAAGAGTGCATTGTAATTGTTTCATAATTCCTTGGTGATTATATAATAGAAGATAGAAGGGTTTTGAGCAGCAAGCTTTCCTTGGGAAAATATCTGTGTTGTGGTTTGATTTTATTCTTTCTTTACTTTTTGTGATTGGCGACCGTGTTTATTTTCCGCAATTGATTTGTAGAAGGATTCAATATCTTTCTTTAGTAGATCACATGATTGTATTAAATCCATTGATATACATATTGTTTGTATAATTTCTACATGGTATCGGAGCAAGAAATTTTTGGGTAGTGAGTTTGAAGAGAATATGTGAAAATTTTGATACAAAATTTTCAAAAAAAAAAAGCATATTTGAATTTCGTGCGAAAAAATACCCAAATTGAAAAAAAAAAATTGGTCGAATCATAGCTCGGATGAGGGAGATATCGTCGATTTAAAAATCGGTTTTTTTTTTAGAAAGTTTTGCGCCGACGGGAAAATTACAATGTGCGCGAGTCAGAAAAGGAAGGAAAGCCAAGGGAAAGAAGTTCCAAGGCAAATATGGCAAGAGATTCTTGTCCAAATTCAAATGTTTTCACTGTCATGAGCATGGGCACTATGCTTCGAATTTTCCATAGAAGAAGTCAAGCAAGAAGGAGCCTGTAGTTGCAATGGGTGAAGCATTGGCTTCATAGTTTGAGCATGATTTTATTCACATTGCATGTATGGTCAGCACTGTAATGGGATGCATGTGGTATCTAGACAACGGTGCCTCATTCCATATGACGGGGAATAGAGATCTCTTCAGTGACTTGGAGGAGAAGGACCTCCAATAGAACATAAAGTTTGGAGATGGCGGGAGATATAACACGACTGAGATAGGTATAATTACCTTTTAGAGGGAGAATGGATCCTATTCCAGACTAGCAGATGTTTTGTATGTTCCAGGCCTAAAGAAGAATCTCGTCTCTGTAGCAGTATTAGAAGACCATGGTTATGAAGTGATGTTTAGAAAAGGAAAATTTCTCCTTAAAGACATAGCCACGAGACAGGTGAAGTAACCGATTCAATAGTCAAGAACCTGTATGCTCTTGAGGTTGAGGATGTATGCAAAGCTTTGAAGAGTAAAGCAGTGGTTAATGACTTGGTGGTTGAGAGGGAGAAATTATCTCTCAACATGTAGCCTCAGAAGCAGTGTCAGAAGGTTGTGGAGCAGGCACAATTGGAGGAGCATAGAGGAGACCGACTGGAAGAGTCCACTCAAGAAGAGACCTTTAGGAGGGGGAAATTTCGAGCTAGATAGGAAGAGGGAGTACATGCAGCTATACCTCCAGGTGTAAGATGGGGCGATGTGCAGAATCCCAAGAAGAAATTTTGGCAGGGTCCATTGCGATGGTGTGTCTTATGGATCGACCCTGGCTATGAGGATCCCACATTACATCAGTAGCATGAAGGATCAGCTAGATTGATGCAGTCATATGTAAGGAAGATAGAAATAAGAGTGACAGGTGTCGGATACTGGAGCGCAGATTAGATTTGGCAGTAGTGCAGAGTGCATGGATGCAGATGTCAGTAGTGCAAAGAGTCCAATAGACATGTGCAATATGATCCAACAATCAGAAGACTCTGATGATAGATGCATTATACTGATTCAGTTGTTTGGAGGCTATTCAGTTTCAAAAGTGTTGCATGCAGAACATTCCAAAGGTATCGGATCGGGACATATTGATTCATTTCTTGTTGAGAGGGAGTGTTGAAATTTGCAACAAGAAACAGTGAAATTGGCATCCAGAAACAATATCCAGAAAATGGCACCCAGAAATGGCTAGCATGTGAGGCTTTTGATTTAATTATTTCTTAATTAAATTAAAAGAAATGTGTGTCAAACCTATTTATCCCTTAAATAAATTGGACAATAAATTGTAATATCTTCTCATAATCACTTGTAATAATTAAGTGAGTGTGATAGACTCAATTACCTCATGAAATTGGAGTTGAAAGTAGATAAATACAATTCAAAACAAACAAAGTTGATCTAAATGTTCCAAAATATTCACTTTAAATATTCAATCTCACATGCTACATAAATAAATAATTGAAATTTCTGGATTGTTTTATCAAATTTGTTTATTTAAATGAAAATGTATTCATATGGAACGAAAATGATTAATCTAGGTGAAGAATTACATAATCTATAATTTATTTTGACTTTGTCTAGAAGCCGGACCCTTTGTCATTTTAGAAATTTGTTCACCTTACCACTCATTTTATCTACTTTTAAAGTATAAGCCATAAAAGGTTATGGTTTAAAGACTGCATATTTTTTTAAATTAGATTTTAGATTTTTGTGATTTATATTGCAATTATTATTTATAGACTGTTTTTTTTTTAAGTTAAATTTTAGATGAATTTATATTATAATTACAAATAAAAATATATTTTAAATTATAATTTTTTGGATTAATCACATTATTAAAATTTTTGTATTTTTTAAACAAATTTTTATAAACATAAAAATATATTACATATACAGAGTTTCTTTGACATTTTCTACAAACAAAAATAGATTTTGGTAGAGATCAGAGGTTCGGAAAACCAGAACAAGGCCAGGAACCAGCTTAAAAACAAAAAAACATCCAAGTGGCCAACAATCTGGGCAGCATAAACCCCCAACCAATCAAAACAGAGCATCAAGGTTCCACCTACCAAAAGATGTATCCCAAAAGAGTGAAGCTACCTTCACACAAAAACAAAACATCCTTCGTGGATGACTGATCCCTGCTCAATGCATTCATATCTAAGCAGTCTAGGAAGCAAGGAGATCCCCCTCTTAGATAGCAGGTCCGCCTGAGAGTTCTGGTCCCTGAAAATGTGGCAGAAAGAAATCGAATCGAATCCATCCTTCTTGCTTGCAGAGACAAACAAACGAAGGGAGAGTTTTGTATAAGATTCAAATTCACAGTTCTTTACTGAAATTGTTCACTCAATATGTAAATTTAGAGTAAAGTGTAGCAGATACAAAGAGAATTAATTACTTTACATGCAGATTTATGTTAAAAAGCTCATAATACGCCGAATTCCTGGTCACTTCATAAATTTGTTCACCTTACAGCGTTTTTTACCTACTTTTCGCGAATAAGGCACTTTTTCCCTAGAGACTTTAAATTTGCTTTGCCAGTTATTTAAACTTCTTGTTCCAGATTATAAGACTACTACCCACTGTATGAGCTGGTGGTTCAGGCGGGGACGAAACTTCAGAGCGATACCCATTATATTACATTTGGAATTTGTGGTGTGGGAGAAATAAATAAATTTTTGAAGGGAAACATAGCATACCGAGGGAAGTTTGTTGCACTGTGGATAAGCTAAAAGTAAAACAGAAACCCTAAGGGATTTGTCTAGAAAGACAAGGTCTTTTGAACTTTAATAACCGGCCAATTTTTTTGATGGGGCATCACAAAATTATAACTGTGGATATGGGGCATGGTTAATGATTTCCCCATAGTGTCACTACAAAATCTACTGGAATGGAGGTAGAGCGACTAATATGAGGGCTGAGCTCTAGGGTCTGCTATGGTTTGCCAAACAATTATACATGGAGGAGATATGATTTTTTGGAGATTCGAAGGTTATCATAGAACATCTAAACAAAGGATCACAGCTAAATTCGGGTTCTCTTACTCATTGGTTGGATAGAATTAAATCATTGAAGCAATCTTTCTCTGCAATCATCTTCAGCCATATCTATATGGTAAAAAACACAGAAGTGGACAAACTATCTAAGAGGGGATTAAATGAGCTTTTCGGTGATATATACTATGAACTCCACAATACAAATGGGTAGGGAGCGAAAGGTACCGTAAAATTTAATTAGAAAAATAGCTCTGTTTGTGGACAGTGAAGAGGCTGAGTGAATCTTTGTAAATTTTAAAAGCAAGTTTTGATTTTATTTTGGTTTCCAAAAAGTTTTGTAGTTATGTAAAGGAATGAATCTAAATGATGGAAAGTGAAAGTTGTATTATACCACCCTGTTTTTGTACTGAATGGTAATCAATGAAACAAGAAACAAGAGAAAGAATCGATGGTCTTATTTGATGCTGAAATCTGCGGTTAGTTTGTAAACAGTGAAATTGTAAAACTAAATATGATTATTTGTTTTTACATAGTTTTGTGCCCTGATACACTTATATAAACCAGAAGTATTTTTCATGCTGAAAAAAGAAAGAGTAACAAAAACCGTAAAACAATATGTTATTCAATGAAAAAAAACAGCAGTGAAAAACAACAATTCGATCTCCACTGTAAAGAACAACAAAGAACAACAGGACAAACGCGGGGAGAATTTGGTGTAAGATTCAAATTCACACGCTATTAAAATAATTGAAAATTTAGAGTTCCTCACTGAAATTGTTCATTCAAATTGTTAATTGAGATGAAAGGGCAGCGAATGCAAAGAAAATTAATTGCTTTACATGCATATTCATTTTAAGAAGCACATTAAACTTTTTCAAAATTAGTTAAAACCAAAGCCAAATTCCTTTTTATTTTACCAATTCTCCACTTTACAACATGTTGTTCCTACTTTTCACGCACCAAGCGATTATTTAGAGATTACTTAGTGCAGCTGAAAACAAAACAAGTATAATATTTAGCTTTGCAAAGTAATTCAGCAGAAGTTATTAAAAATTGTGTTTTGCAAGGTTTTATTTTGTAGGGAACATTATAATAATTTAGATTTTCTTAATTTTAGAATTTAGGGTTTTATTTTAGAATATTAAAACAAAATTTCAAAATATTAAAACATATAGAATTGTTAATTTTTTAAGCAAAGAAATTTTTATAGTTAAATTTATAAAGTTAAGATTAGAAAATGTTTAGTTAAAACAACAAAAAAATTTCTTTTGCATTAAAATTATTTATAACAAGAATTTCTACAACAAATAACATCAATTAACTTTTGTTTTCTCTTTATATAGTTAAATAACTAATGCATTTATAAGTGTTTATAAGTATTTATCTTAAAAATGTTTGAAAGAAAAAAAAATATTAATTTAGGAGTATACCAAGGAGCTATAAAGATTTATAATTGAAGGGAGTTTGTTTTTTCTTATCAATACTTTATATTATTTTGAATTTTTTTAGTAAAGAAATAATTAAGTTTTAGGCATTTTATATTTTTATGGAAAAAACAATAGAAAATATTATTAAGAGACTTTAAGTTATTAATAGATTAAATAGATAATAAATGTAAAATTAAGACTATAATATCAATTCCAATTAGAAAACAATTTATGAAGGTAAAAAACCATTCCAATGATATATATATAGAATTCAATTCAAATGTTGATCATCAATCTAAAGAAGTTGTATTAACTTAGGAAGAGACTTAAATGTAGCAAGGAAGGAAGAATTTAGATCACATTTTTAGAAATGTCTTTATATTGATATAGGAAGTGATAGAATATCATAAATGTGTTTACTGGATTTTTTTTGTAATTTTTTTAATAGTTTTGGAGTCCTAGTAGTAAGGCTTTAAAAAAAAACTTGTTAAAGATTTCTCATTATAATTTAGGAATATTTTATTTAAGTAGTGATATAATAAATTTAGATATTTGTCTTATGTTAAGTAGATTATATATGTCAATATTATATATAAAGGTGAATAAAATATCAAAAATATATATATTAAACCACAAAAAAAAATAATAAAATAAAAATGTGATTGTTAAATTTTTTCAAAAACTCAGTGAATTTTGTAGATTATTTTCAAAAGTTACACATTAATTAAAATTCAAACATGAGTTTGACACACCTACCTAGAAATAAAATTTTATATATAATGAAACTTTCATAAATATTGAGATTTAATGTGTGTACTATTATGACACCTAGTGGCATATAGATTTTTATTTTTATTTACATAAACACTGAGATTTATAAAATAATGAAATTTTCATAAATACTGAGATTTGATGTGTGTTGTTTTTCATAAATATTTAGATTTCATAATTTTATTTATTATTTTTTAAATAACTTTTATTTTTGATAAACCCTATGTGTGTACTTTTTTACATAAATATTGAGATTTCATAGGTGTAACATTTGATGTCATATAATTTATTTTTAAAATATTTTTTTTTAATAAATCATATTTATAGAACCATAAAATTAATCATTTCATCTATATAACCTCATAAAAAAATAAAGTAGATTTTTGAGAGTGCAAGCTTCTGTGATCCATAACATATTAGATTATAAATCTTCCGGGAAATCACATGAGAATTTTAGGACCGACGCCTTTTGAACTACCAACTATAGTTCATCATCAGGATAATGAAGAATGGCTGATCAGACACACGTATTTATACCATGAGGAGAGAAGCAACGGTCAAAACCCAAGAACGGTTAAAATCAAAATTAACCGGTCAAAAATAAAAATAGAAATAAAAACACAAAACATAACAAACCCACCCCTAAAAATGCTAGTCAAAACTAAAAATAATATAAAACCAAAACCAAAAACTAAAATGACCCCAAAAAATAAATAAATAAATAGATAAAAATAAAATAAAAACAAAAATCCAATAAAAGTCAAAGTCCACATAAATGAAATTAATCTATAAAAACAATAACGTTCAATTAAGATAAAAATAAATAAATAAATAAATAATTAATTAATTAAATTAAATGAATTAAATTAAATATAAAATAAAATAAAATAATAAATACAAATATAAATAAATAAATAAAAATAAATAAATAATTTACCAATAAGTAAATTAATAAATAAAATACTAACAAATACATAAAATTAGGATTAAAAATAAACAAATAAATAAATAAATTGAATTGAATTAAATTATATATAAAATAAAATAAAGATATAAATAAATAAATAAATAAAAATAAGTAAATAAATAAATAAATTACCAAAAAGTAAATTAATAAATAAAATCCTAATAAATACATAAAATTAGAAATAAAATTTTTGAGTGTAAAATATATATATATTTTAATAAAAATATAAAAATAAGGAAATAACCAAAAATTAATAAAGAAAAACATTAATAAATAAAATCAAAACTAGAACAAGAATAATAATAAAATAAATTATAAATATCAAATCATATACTAATAATAATATGATAAAAACATAAAAATAAAAGTACAAAAGTAGATTTTAAATATTATTTTTAATTTTCAAAATATTTAATTTAATAGTTATTTAAAAAAAAACCATAACATAATCATTTCATCTATATGACAGAATAAAAAAATAAAAATAAAAATTTCAAATATATATATATTTTTTAAGTATGACTAATTCTATTATGTATAAAATTACTGGTACAAAACTGCCACAACGTCAGCTTGGTGAGCCTGAGCATTGGGCATGATAATCAAGCAAGTCAAAGAGTGTCTGGACTGCCCAGAATGGGAAACCAGTCCTTTAAACCACATACTCTGAACCGCCCATGAAAGGGAAACCGGTTTTAAGTTTACACAAAACAAGCTAGCATGAAAGTAAATACTAAAAATAGTAAGCTGCTTATGCAGCAGAACAGTGAAGCTTGGAAGCATATGATTCCTACAGAAACAGAACAAAAAAACCTGAGTGACTTCGCAGCTGCTATCCATGAGTAGGAGAGGGAGGTTCCTCGATGACTCTGCAGGCATAAGCGTCGCTTCTGTCCTCTTGTCCTTCGCTGAGAGCTCTCCCTCTACCGGAGCGCTCCATCGCCATGCTGTACTCGTGCTGAGAAGGAGGAACAGAAGTGGCTGGAGCCGCGCATGGGACGCTGGAGCTAGGAGGGGAGAGAGGAGTAGCAGAACAGGGCGGAGCGAAATTGGGAACTTCTTCACGAAGTGTTACAGTGAGGGTAGCGTTGCAGGAGGTGCAATCAAACCGGAGCTCAGCACGCTGGGAGGTTTCTCTGATGGAGGGTCGAAGGGGCCGGGGAGCGACAGGAGGGACCGGAGGGAAAGAGACACTGGGAGACTCACGAGCAGGGGGCGGAGGGGCGGGGGCGACGGGAGCAACAACAGAATCAACGCAAAACGCAGGAACAGAGGCTCCATCTTCCTCTGGCAAGGTAGGGACAGAGCCATGGCTAGGAGGAGGGCGCCGCTGGTTAGATTGCCCACGACTGGGTCCACGTCTGCATCTCATGCGTTCGCGGAGACGAGGCATGGTGACAGATGCAGGGCCAGGCTCAACGAAACAAACTGAATTGGCAGGGGAGAAATGAAAATCCGGGACGCCACTAGGCTGAGCTGAGGGAGCAGGAACCAGACCACTGAGACCACGAACAGAGGGAGGATTGACACTGCACCACGGAGTGTGAGAAAAATGATAATCCAGAACCGGTTCAAAGCAAGTGGCTAACGAACAACGCCTCCCAGTGTTCGTTTTAACACTTGCATCAACGCAACCTGGAGAGCAAATCGAGTGCAGGGGAGGAGGAGATCCATGACCGTCCGCCACACTAGTCAAGCCATTGCAAATGTAATCCATCTCACAGAGAACCGCCATACCCAGGTGCTTGGTGAGCCAACCGAGAGAATTAACATTCGGGCAGGGTGGTGAGTTAAGAGCCAAATAAATGCGAGTACCGGGAGCCACATGGGCTGCCCAAGTGAACCCCATCGGGAAGTGCACAGGGTGCCACGTTCCCTGGTGTGCATTAATCATCCGCATCCGGTGAAAAAAATTTTCAAATATTATTTTTAATTTTCAAAATATTTAATTTAATAATTATTTTTTTTTAAAACTTATTCAAATCAAACCATAAAAATTTAGATTTCAAATATTATTTTTAATTTTCAAAATATTTAATTTAATAATTATTTCTTTTAAAAACTTATTCAAATCGAACCATTACCATATAACATGCCTATAAACAACTATAATAACTCAAACACAGTAATAATTTTGCGTAAAAATACTGGTGAATCCATTAAACTCTCCGTTAAAATAAAGAAGAGAGCAAAAAAACGCATATGCAGAAGTCTGCCATGCCATTTGACACGCTTCTTCATCGATTCCTGTACCTTTCTGTGTAATTTCGTTGGCCATCGCTGTCAATCGATATCATTGACGAACGCCATTCCACCGCCCTTGCGTTGATTATTTTCAATATCCGCAATTTAATGAGAACGAGTTCATTAATTTTTTATACACGGATACCACTAGATTTTCATGGCGGTGTAAATATATCGTCATTCCATATCACTTTGGAATTGGTTTAGGTTTAAGTTGAGCTAAATTCCAAAAAAAATAATAAATTGTATCAATAATATTGAAATACTAAGCAATATTTAAATATCATGCATTTATGACAAAGACATATATATTAAAGAGAATGGGCTAAATTCCAAAAAAAATAATAAATTGTATCAATAATATTGAAATACTAAGCAATATTTAAATATCATGCATTTATGACAAAGACATATATATTAAAGAGAATGGTTATGTGGCATTGTTTTTATTATACTATAGCTATTGGTGAATTACTTTGATCGCACCAAAAGAATTTACACACATGTTTTCATAACCAAAACCCTCTGTGATGTGACAGGTCTAATTCAATGACTGACCTATCATTTTGACGGGGAAAGATTGTAGCATATGATCCATGTATATTAAATACATAACATCAAAAAAGGACGTCCTGTCTGTCTGCTGTAGAGCAGTGTAGCCAAGGATAGTAGGTAATGCAGGCTGGTAGGTATCCATGTGCGGACACCACACAATCAATCACTATCCCTTAGTTTCTAAGTCGCAACTTGCAAGAGTCTTCAGAGATTTTTGTGGCTTAAAATATCACGAATTGATTTCTTGGCTTTAAATATCTCTAATTGATACAGGGTTATGTAATAAATTATATCCACTAATATTTCTAGAGTTATAGTTTTATTAATATAAATAATATATTATTCATATTAATAATATTGGTTAATTTTTAGATTTTATATTTAAATTTATTATTAAAATTAAAATTATATTAATTAATAATTTTAGAATTATAATTTTATTAATATAAATAATATATTATTCATATTAATAATATATGTGAATTTTTAGATTTTATATTTAAATTTATTGATGAAATTATAGCTTCAAAAATATTAATAACAATTGGTACAAAATCATATAATTAATTATGATTACAACAATGGTATGAAACTGGTGAGGAACTCCATATACAGATCAAATTATTAGGCAATAATAATCAATTTGCTTGACTGATCATTCTGCTTGCCACATACTGTCGGTTAAAGCATTCTATTCGGTTACAAGAGAATTCATGCTCTTGTATACATCACTAATTTGTAATAATATAATGCATCTGGCATATTCTGTGTATCTTCATCAATTATGGTCATATTAAGAGGCTAGTTCTTTCCGGCCTTGTATTTAAAACTAATTTATTTTGGGTATCAAAACTTAACTTCATGGTTGGAAAACCAGCTAAAAAAAGATCCATTAGTAGTTGAGCATAACTTGATCATGAATGATTTCCCAAAGCTGTTTATGACAGAAGTGGGCAATCTATTCTGTGGTGCATATGTTTAGGAATTTTACTTCTTGAGAAATACAGATAGTCAATTGCTTTTCTGATCTTCTATTGTTTAAAGTATCTACATACTAATTCATTTAATTTATCTTTTTATATTTCTTTTTATTAAAATGATAATTGAGAAAAAATGCTCATTTAATTTATTTCTTTATATTTTTTGTTGTTGTTGTTGAAATGATAATTGAGTTGACTTGTGGTTATAATGTATACATATTATTGAACGCAAGCTACCCAAGAAGCACCTTACAAAAAAACATATGTGATTGAAAGGGAAAATGCTTGAAAAATAAAAAGAACTCGGCCAACATTGTCAAATAGACTTGCCAAAACACCATAGAACTTTCTCATTATATCAGACTTGCTAAAACACCATAAAGCTCTCCCATGATATCACAGAAAACAATCAAACGATGCTAACAAATTTGTAGAACATTGCCAAAAAGAGGTATGTATAAATTCTTATAAAATCGTAACCTATATTTATTTATTTTTTTACTGAATTAAACAAAAATTGTAACATTTTCGGATTTCAATTTAATTTACTTTTATCTCTCACAAAATTAGGTACTGTTGTGAAGATATAGACAAACAAACGTGATTAACATTGTTTAATGAATGTGTGTTTATATTTTTAATTAGGTACTGTTGTTAAGATATAGACAAACAAACACGATTAACATTGTTTAATGAATGTGTGTTTATATATTTTTTTTATGAATAAAGATTTATATGTCTAAAATTACTATAACTGATTCGTAAATAAATTCCAAGATTCCATAGTGGTTAGAGGGGCAGTTGGAAAGGGAGAGTTACTTTCTTCTTTAGAGATATTTATGAAATATCTGAGTGAGGAGAAGGGGTTCTATGAAATGAGGAAGCAAGATGATGCAAAATAGAGTGGTCCATAGCTAGTTAAGACCAGTGGAAATCTGAACATGAGAGAGTTGTAGATTGGACAAGAGTCTTGAGATCCACTGAGGTCTAACTCTGTTAACCAAACTACTACCTTAACACTCTGGTGAGGAGCATCTCGGGAGTAGAAGACGTCATAACCTCTCTCACAATTGAAAGAGAAAACTAATGCGTTGTGTATTTGTGCATTCTTTTTCTCTTGAAAAGTAGTTACATGTCTATTTACATGTGAAAGAAAGAACTCTGTTATGTTTCTCTCACAATTGAAAGAGAAAACTAATGTGTTGTGTAGTTGTGCATTCTTTTTCTCTTGAAAAATAGTTACATGTCTATTTACATGTGAAAGAAAGAACTCTGTTATGTTTTAGTTCCAAGAAGCAAATTAGCTGTACTAAAATCATTTTATTATAATCACGAATAAATGTGCAATCTCTTACAACATTCTATAGATATTGTTGTATTGCCAAATAATATGCATATCATCTATGTAATCTTTAAGCTCTTACATGTAAGGCTCATATGCATATCATCTATGTAATCTTTAGTCTCTTACATGTAAGCGGCCTCTGTAACAAAAAATTCCAAAAGTAAATGTAGTGAAAGAACACAATAGTTAAATCTTCTAAACGAGCGTAATGGAAAATAGGGGCAGAAGTTTGGACTTCAGCCCGATGGAAACCTGGCCAAAATCCGTGTCTTCTGGACCTAACTAGAAGCAAAAGGTAATAAAATTGCATGCAAATACCCCAAGGCAATGATTATGCCTTTAAGGAAAATATTCTTGTGGAAGGAAAAAGTTAACTGCAAAAATACGAAAAAGAGATCTTATCCACCTTAGTATCAAACCCCAGACACAATCTCTATGATGAGGTTATCTATTCGATCTACAACAAAATATATACAAGCAGATGAAGTAAGACAACAATAGATAATCTACAATATCAATGTTAAACGAATACGAGTGTTATAATGTTGTAATAAAAATATAGCCTAGCATATATATTCTACAAGATAAACTGTAGAAAATATACGATGATAAATTGTAGAAAATCAAACATTTCATGATGGGCCCAAATGTTACCAACACTAGTATTGAGAGAGACCCATAAAAGAATGATAACTGAGTTCATCACAGAATGCAACTGCAATAAACATAAGGAAAATCACATCAATGAACCCCCTGTGTATAACCGGTGATAAACAAAAGAAAAATAACCTTTATATATGACAAAACCAATCTGCAAGTCTGTGGAGATAAATCCGCAAATGTTGAAAACTAGACATTGTATAATACATCTAACACTAAAACAACCTCATGAAAAACAAAATAACCATTGTAATGTTATATGCTATGCACGTGTGAAAGATATTTAATATAGAATGGATGCATGGTTAATTTTTATTTTATTTAAAATAAATAAATAAATATTTTTTTTAATTTTTATTTTATTTTCTGTAAGTTATATGGTTCGAATAGAAGTGACAAGTGGTATCATAACCAAGTCAATACACTGAGATTGAATGGGAAAACCACCCTAATAATAATAATAACAAGTGTGCTGAAAATGTGCATAGTGAAAACAAATAGGAAAGCAGAAAGAGGATCAGTGGTGATGAGTAGGGGATATGGAAACTAGATACCCAGAGCTGCAGGAGGAGGTAATCCCCTGCTAAATCTGGAGATTAACCCAGAAATGTGGGTACAATTAAGTGTGTACCAAAATCAACAAACCAATAGGTTATTGGAGGAAGAACAATGTCAGACCAACCAATTACTGGACATTTTCCAGCAGCTGCAAATTGAGATGGCTTGTGTTAGAGATGATAATGAAATATAAATGCGTAAGAAAGAGAGAATTTTAAAGACTCAGTCTGTTAGATAGAATCATCGGATGGATCAACCCAGTCCTGAACAAGGCACTCGAAATGAGGGTGAGCGTCAACAACATGCTGACGATAATCCTAAAGGGAGTCATACTCAACTAAGTAACAAAAGCAGAGCATGTACCGAGGCAGAATCAAGAAATATTTCTGATCAACAAGAGATGAAGAAACAAAAAGTTGAGTTACAAGGAGAGTCTAGGAAGATTAAACCCCCCACCTTTGACGGAGAAGCAGAGGAGGTGGCGGAAGTCTGGCTTATTAACATGAAAAATTACTTCAAGGTCTATGAATATAGCAGTAAACATAAAGCCCAGTTAGCCAACTTACAGCTTCGAGAAAAAACCACATTGTGGTGGGAGGAAGTTAAGAACGTTCGATGAATAGAAGATCAGAACGTGACCTGGGATGAATTTCAGTAGTACCTTAAAGACAAGTATTTAACAGAACGTTTTTATGATGAAAAATGGAGGGAATTCCCTTATGTAAGGTTAGGCTAGATGACCATGGATGAGTTTATAACTAAATTCAATTCTTTATTAAGATACGTACCATATCCGCGGGATGAGAAAGAAACGGTACAATGATTCCCAAGTAGTTTACCTGTTTACATGAAAGAAAGAATCGAGTTTGTGAATCCAAAAACCATGGGTGAGGTGATTAGAAAAGAACAAATGTGCTATCAGCAGTTGAAATAGAAAGGAGATTCTAGTAAAGGTTGGTTACCAAGGAAAGGTCAGAAGGGTACTAAGAGTTTTAAGAGTAACCGACTGGGTAATTTCAAGAACTTTGCAAAAGGTATATCAAATAGGCAGCCTGGAAGGAATCAACCAAGGCCCAAATGGCAGGCAGAATACTGACCCACAGAAGCATCTAGAATACTAGACCATGGTCAATCTCAAAAACCTCCACCATAGTTTTGGGGTTGCAGTGAAGTTCATTACTATAAAAAATTTCCCCCTCCGGGTAAAGGTGAGTTTGTAGCTAACTTACAAGAGGCATCCATTGTTGGGGATGTGGCCAGAAACATACCAAGGATTGACGCAACAATAGAAGATCGGCAAGCGGATTATCAGCCGACCATCATAGAACTCGAAGGTAAGATATTTTCCCAGCCTATATCTGTTTGGTTGATCATGGTGCATGTTTAAGTTATATCAACCCTAAGGTAGTTAAAAATTTTAATTTTCAAATTCAGAAATTCAAGAGCCCTTGGTTGGTGCAGCTAGCCACTGGGGAAAAAAGGAGGATAAATTCCAAGGTGACAAATTGTTCACTAGAGATAGGTAATCAACATATAAACACATATATGAATATCTTACCCTTAGGTTTTGATGACTTGTTACTGGGGATGGATTGTATGGAAGGGAATTGGTCCCCGGTGGAATGTAAGAAGAAAACTATCAGCTACTTGGTTGATGATGGAACGTGCCAGGAGACCCTAGGAATTAAGAAACCCCTTCAGTTGCGGCCAATCACTACATCCTAGTTGGGTAAATGTATCAAAAAATGGTTTCATATTTATGCTATTCAGGTGGGATTTGCCAACTCTAAACATAAAACCTCTGTATTGGAGGAAATTTTGGTGATTCAGGAATTTACTGATGTATTTCTTGAAAGTATACCGGGATTTCCCCCAATAAGGGATATCAATTTCAAAATAGAATTAATGTTAGGGACAACACTTGTGTCACGGGCCCCATACCGAATGAGTGTACACGAGTTCACTGAATTAAAGATGCAGTTGTAGGAACTGTTAGAAAATGGATACATCCATCCTAGTGTGTCTTAGTGAGGGGCACCGATGCTCTTTGTGAAGAAGAAAGATGGTACATTATGTATGTGTATAGATTACATGAAGCTTAACAAACTGACCATTAAGAACAATTACCCATTACCATAGATAAACAATCTCTTTGATCAAGTGAAGGGCACAACTATATTTTCCAAGATAGATTTGAGCTCCGGATATCATCAAATAAGAATAAAGGATGAAAAAATATACAAGAAAACCTTCCAAACTCTATATGGGAATTATGAGTTCATGGTCTTACCTTTCAGATTAACTAATTCCCCTGCAACTTTCATGAGTCTAATGCATGAAATTTTTCATCTGTTTTTGGATAAGTTTATTTTGATTTTTATTGATGATATAGTAATATATTATAAGACTGTGGAATAACACAAGGAACATTTCCGCATTGTGATGACAATGTTGCAGGACAATCAAATTTATGCCAAATTCAACAAATGTGACTTCTATAAAGAACATATCCAGTACCCAAGCCATGTGAGTTCAACTAAGGGGGTATCGATGGACCCAAAAAAGATAAATACTATCATGGAGTGTCCGGTACGTAGGGATGTAGCAGATATACGTTACTTCATGGGTTTTGTTGGATACTACCGACGTTTTATAGAAGGCTTCTCCCGAATCGTATTTCCTATCACTTCCTTACAACGGAAAGGACAAACCTTCAAGTGGACCAGTGATTGCTAAAACAACTTTGAATGGTTGAAGAAATTATTAACTACTTCCCCTGTATTGAAGGTGGTTGACCCAAGTAAAGAATTTGAGGTCTATACTGACACGTGCCAAGAAGGAGTGGGTGCAGTATTGAATCAAGATGGAAAAGTTATTGCATATTAATCAAGGAAGCTAAAAGAACATGAACAATGATGATCGCTTATGATTTAGAGTTGACAACTGTGGTTCATGCACTTAAGGTATGGATGCACTACCTATTAGGGAAAATTTTTATGTTAAGAACTGATCATAACAGACTGAATAACTACTTTAAGCAGTCTTATTTGAATTCTCGCTAGGTGAGATGGAATGCCTTCCTGAGTGAATTTGAATCGAAATTCAACATGTAAAAGGTAAATAAAACTTAGTTGTTGATGCCTTAAGTAGAAGGATACATTGTATTTATGATCTTTAATTTAACCAGATGGAATTTAAGTTTCAGGAGAAAGTAAAATATGTAGCGCAAAGAGATCCATAATACCAGTTTTTATGGCAGCAAGCACAACAGGTAAACAATAAGGAGAAACAATCCGATTACAGAGTAAATGACGAGCATTTATTGACCTCTCGAGGAAAGATTTATATTATGAATCAAGTGGCATTGAGAGTCTTGGTTCTAGATGAATACCATCGAATTTCTTGTGCAGACCACCCCAGCTACCAGAAAATGCTGAAAGCTATAAGGAAGGATTATTTCTGGCCTGGGATGCGTAAAGACATCGTTGAATACTTAACTAAGTGATTAGAGTGTCATCAAGTTAATGTGGAACACCAACATCCTGCTAGTTTGTTACATTGCATACTTGTACCGGAGTGGAAATGGAAAGTCATTTCACTTGAATTTATTATAGGACTACCAAGAACTAGGAAACATAATGACTCGATAATGGTAGTGGTGGACAAGCTTAGTAAGGTAGGAGACTTTATACTAGTCCATTCCAACTACAAAATAGTGCAAATTGCCGACATTTTTATGAGGGAAGTGTTTAGATTACATGACATTCCAAACATAGTTATCTTAGACTCAGATGCGAAGTTTACCTCAACGTTCTGGAAGGTGCTCTTCACCGGTCTAGGCACATAGATCCAGTTCAGTACTGCCTATCATCTACAAACGGATGGGCAGACCGAGCGGGTGACTCAAGTGCTAGAAGGCATGTTAAGAATGTATGTGATGCATAAGCCAACAAAGTGGGAATATTACATACATTTAGTTGAATTTTCATACAAAAATTGGTACAAAGAGTCCCTAAAAATGAGTTCCTTTGAAGCGTTAGATGGAAGGAAATGCAGGACACCCATAAATTAGAGTAGTCCAGAAACCAAGTTAATGCTTGGGCCCGAGATGTTGGAGGACATGGAACGGGAAGTAAAGAGAATTCTATAGAATTTAAAAGATGCACAGGACAGGCAGAAAGTGTATGTTGACTAGAAGAGAACCTATTAGGAGTTCAAAGTCGGAGATCGTGTTTATGTCAAAATTAAACCAAGGAAAAGTACTATGAGGTGGAATACTTACGCTAAATTAGCTCCCCGGTTTTGTAGGAATTTCCAAGTTTTGGAAAGGATAGGGCCAGTGTGTTATCGGCTAGCTTTACCCAGTCACATTAGGGTACACATTGTGTTTCATGTGTCCCTATTGAAATAATATGTGCATGATCCCAAGCATATAATTTATTGGCAAAATGTCTAGGTAAATTGTGACTGCTAATATGCCTTAAATAATCAGATATATATATGAAACTAATGGGTTGAATGTTGGTTGTCTCAGGTCGAGTGGGATGGAAAATTCCTAGTAGAGCACCAGCTTATTCTCGAGCAGAGAGAAATAACATTGCGAAAACGAGTCATCTTCCAAGTTAAAGTGTAGTGGAAGCACTTTGGCCCAGAAGAGGCCACGTGGGAAGATGAGAAATTTATGAGGAACACATATCCAAAGCCATTTTATGTTGAGAATTAAACATCTAGGACCGTGTTCACCTTATAGGGGGAAGATGTAACATCCCCAAATTTTGATTTAATTTACTTTAAAGTGATTAACACTATTTAATAAATGTGTTTATATTTTTTTTTATGAATAAATATTTATATGTCCAGAATTACTACAACTGATTGGTAAATAAATTCCAATATTCCAGAGTGGTTGGAGGGGAAGTTGGAAAGGGATAGTTACCTTCTCCTCTGGAGATAAATTAAATATCTCAGTGAGGAGAAGGGGTTCTTTGAAATGAGAAAGCAGGATGCTGTAGAATAGAGTGGTCCAGAGCTGGTTAAGACCAGTGGAACTCTGAAACTCAGAGAGTTGTAGATTGGATAAGAGTCCTGAGGTCTAACTATGTTAATGAAACTGCTACCTTAAGACTCTACTGAGGAGCATGGGGGGAGTAGAGGACATCATAGGCTCTCTCATGGTTGGGTGGCATCATCAATTGGGTACATTCTGAGATAAGTATCTGAGTATTGTACATTGAAAGAAAGAAGAAACTAATGTGTTGTGTAGTTCTGCATTCTTTTTCTCTTGAAAAATAGTTACATGTCTATTTACAGGTGAAAGAAAGAACTCCGTTATGTTTTAGTTCTAGGGAAGCAGATTAGATGTACTGAGACAATTTTATTATAATCATAAATAAGTTTGCAATATCTTACAACATTTTGTGGATATGACTGGGTAATATTATATTTTAATTCTGGTAGAATTTGTCTTGTTCTATCTTCCAGATAATATGCATATCATCTATGTAATCTTTAGGCTCTTATATGTAAGCCGTTGTAATAAAAAAATCAAAAAATAAATTAGTGAAGGAACACAATAGTTAAATCTTATAACATCAGAGTTCAATTATTACCCTCAGTTGTACTTATTGTTCTAGACCAACGTAATGCAGAATAGGTGCAGAAGTTTGGAATTTAGCCCAGTGGAAACCAGGCAGAAATCCTTGTCTTCTAGCCCTAACTTGAAGAAAAATGTAATAAATATGCATTCAGAGACCCCAACCAAATGATTATGCTTTTACGGAAAATATTCTTCTTGAAGGAAAAAGTTAACTGGAAAAACTCAAAAAATAGATCTTATCAACCTTAGTATCAAACCCCAGATAAAATCTCCGTGATGAGGTTATCTATTTTATATAAAACATAATATATACAAATAGATGAAGTAAGAAAACAGTAGCTAGTCTACAATATCAATGTTAAACGGATACAGGAATTATAATGTTGTAACAACAGTATAGCCTAACATATATATTATGCAAGATATACGATGATAAAATGTATCAAACATTTCATGATGGGCTCGAATGTTATCAACACCAGTATTGAGGGAAACCAATAAAAGAATGATTACCGAGTTGTTCATCACAGAATGAAACCACAATAGACATAAGGAAAATTGCATCAATGAACCCACTATGTATAACCAGTGATAAACAAAAGAAAAAAAACCCTTTATATATGATAGAAACAATCTGTAAGTCCGCGGAGATAAATCCGCAAATGTTCGAGACAATACATTGTACAATACATGTCCAACACTAAAACAACCTCATAAAAAACAAAATAACCAAGGGTTAAAACAAGTGTTCAAAAAAATTAATGGATAAACCCTTGTTCTGTCCTCAGCAGAAGGGTATCTGAGATTTACTACGGGAGAAACTCTTGAAAGGTCGAACCACATAGTGGCTAACACTAAAACTCAGCAAAGGCCATGGCCGGACCGAGTACCTACCACATAGATGCCAGTGGCGGACCCTCAGTAGCAATACAAAAAAAAACTTTAACGAAGAGCGATGAGAAACGTTAATAGGTGAACTTACCGTGACATGACGAGGAACTCTTTGCAACCATGCTCAAAGTTAGCTGGGAAAAAGAAAGGTCTTGTATACTGGTGCTCAAGAGAGTGAAAATCCTCATGTACCTTGCTCAAAACGAATGAAAGAGGAACCGATGAGAAAATATCTATTTCTGCAACAGAGTTACTAAAATGATAATCAAGTATGACAAGTTTACCTGTAGGTTTTTAGGCAGGGGTAGGAAAATAGAGTTAAAAAAGAATAAAAAAAAAAACTATACCTACGTATGAACAGTAATCAGCTATCCGACACATACAAGTTTCTATTCCAAAATGAAATCGGTAGGCAAGATTACCTTAACGAAGGAATGCAGTAAGCAAGCACAACGAATCATGGCAAAGAGGAGTTGTAGAGCGACCGAGCCAATGACGCCACAATAGAATGGAGGTTTGTTGAAAGGTTGGGGGTCAGGGTTACCCTAACTAACCCTTAACTAACGTGGATCGTCTGATCTAGAATCCTACAGATTATTCGATGTGGTGAACCCACCTGTGTGTATTCAAAACTGGCAGTCATCTGTTTGGACGCTTCGAGATAGCACCAGGAAGTACGAGGCTCCCACCAGAGAAAGAGGTAAAGACAATGAGTTGTATCGACACCAAATCTTAACCTTACTCCGAATCCAAAAATTTAATTAAGGATTTAATGCATTCAATATTGAATCAACCTTATTTATAAAATGACAAATGTACTCTCCAATCAATGTTGTAATGATATCATTGTAATGATATATTCTATGTACGTGCGAAAGATATTTAATATAGAATGGATGCATGGCTACTTTTTTTTATTTTCAGTAAGTTATATGGTTCGAGTAGAAGTGACAAAAATTTTCCAATCCAAATTAATATATTTTTTTCGCATTCTTGTCTTCTATAGATCAAATTGATATTCTACGTCTTGGGGTATATCTGAATTCTTTAAAGTGGTTAAAATATCTGTTAGTGTCCATGACTATGTTTTGAATTTTTTTAATGATTTAAGTAATTATACTTTAAATTATATATGTATCCTCTTATTTTTCTGTAAATTTATTTTTAAAGTTGATGCTAGATCTACACAGTCCTTGAAGCTCTTGAACCTGATGAAGGTTGCATCAATGCACACTAGGAAATTAGCTCGAAACATGCTGACAAAGAACCAATATGGTGCTTAAAGCTAAAGCGAAATAAGAAAAACAAATTATGCCAACAAATAAGAAAAAAAATTGGCTAACATAGATGAAAGAGCACACTATAAACAAATGAATCTATTTAGAATTTATGAGTGAAAGTCTTCAAAATAGTTAAAGAATGACAAGGATTTTTATTTTATTATTTTTTATTATACTTATTTATTTACAACTTATTAATTACTATAAATACAATTAAATAATAATATTATTTAATATTTTGATTATGTTTGTAATTTACAAATATATATATTTTATATTAATATTTCATTTTATTTATTAAATTAACTAATTTTTATATTATATTGTATAGCTATATGTTTATTTTTATAGCTGCTAAAAGCATTTCTTGACCATCTATAAGTCTGTGGATAACTATTTTCGAGACTAGTTTTTGTTGGGACAAATTATTTCTCAAAATACTTGACTTGGCATACTTGACTTGTCCTTTTTTTTTTAAATTTCTAGCTCTGTTATAACCACTTCCACACAATCAAGAAAACTTTTTTTTGGACAAATTATTGTTCAAAACGAAAGCCACATGGTAGTAATGTTACTGGTTTTTTTTTTTTTTTAATAAATATATTTGCTACATGTAACATATATGCAAATGATACATCTATTAAAAAAAAAAAGACATGGCCACTATTTAACTCTTGTTTTAAATTAATATTTAATAATATAATTTAAAAACAAATAAATAAATTTTATGAATAATTTCAACTAATAAAAAAATTCAAATTTATAAATTAAAAAATATATTTTTATTTAAAAAATAAAATTAATAAAAAAATTTAAAAACATTGAAATCTTTACCTAGTTGAGTCGAGAGGCTTATTCTCAACACATAATAAGAAGGATGTGTAAGTTTGTCAGTTCCCCTTCAAAATAAAAATAAAAGTTAAAAATTATGTTCCAAATAGAAAAATGATGTGGATTATAATACAAAAAAAATGAATATGTTCTAAAGTAATTAGAAATAAAAAGCATATGTGAATATGATGTTTAAATCTTATAATTTAGTTATTGATAAAATATTTTAATACGAATACTTAAAAATATGATAATAATAAAAAAATAATTTTAATTTGCGTCATAAAATGTCTGGATGTACATGTTATGTAAAAAAAATTAATGTCAATTGCCTCTACATTATATATCATTTTATGAAAATTATGTATATATCATGAAAAATTATTTTTTTATAGTTAATTAATGTCAATTGCCTCTACATTATATATCATTTTAAGAAAATTATGTATATATCATGAAAACATTATTTTTTTATAGTTAAAATGTTTATTTGGTTTATATATATTTTATTTAGCATTCAAAAATACAATTTAAACACTAAAAAACAACACATTGTATTTTATACTGTAAAGAAGTTTGCATGTGAAGAAATTTGATCCATCTCCAGTGATGTGATATCCATTCTTAAAATAGATCATATTGATAATTATAAAATAATTAATAATAAGCGTACTTTTAATTTAAACCAACTACAATATTATTATTATTATTATTATCCAATTTTAAGGTCAAGGGACCCACCTCTGCACAATGATTAAGTCTAAGAAGGCATACATACATACTGTAATCCCCCTCTGGTTTTGAACCTCTGTGACCTCTTAGAAGGAATGACATACTCTTAACCATTAGGCCCACCCAAGTTGTATACATTGCCCACATATATAATACAAATAAACATAATCCAATAGCGCATAGAATTTTGTAAGATAAATTTTTTTATGCATTTATTAACAATTGGATATGAGGTACAAAAGTTTTATTTTCTACATCATGTAACTAAAGGATATGAGGACGCAATAGCACTAGTGTAATCATGAATGTGTATCTACATAAGTGGAGTTATAATAGAGTAGATGTTGCACTTTTATTATTTTTCCAAGTCGATCATGGTGGTATTTATGAAAGTCATGGATGATTTGGAGTTTATGAAATACAAAATTTATTCCGTGTTTTGACCTATATAGTTAAAGTTGTAATTTATTTTATTATTATAATAATTTATAAAATTATTTTATTTGATAAAACATGTTATAGGAAGATTATGAAGTTTTAAATTTAAATTTGGATTTGTTTAAGTAAAAATTTCCATATTTTGAGTGATTTTCATGGTTAGAAGAATGCGTTTCTTCCTTAAAGGTTATAAGTTAAAATTTGGAAGGGTGTAGAGTATCTACAGATTTGTAAACATTAACATTCAAATTGCTATGTTGAGGTGGGTTCCTTTCCCTTCAAACAAGGGGGGCTCATTGTAACACCCTCCTCTCACTTTTGCCCAAGTTAACCGATCCACCAGGGTAAAATTGTGATGGGGAGTTACTATGATATGATTCAACCTACTATATCACCTTAAGGAAGTGGAATAAACACATGAAAACCCTACTGACCTTCCTCACGAGATACAAGACCCACAAGAGCTAAACCACCCCTCCAGGTGCCCAAGCCCTGAGTGAAATTGCATTTTCATTGAAAAAACCTTTAGTCACTCCCATGACATGGGCACACATGCGACTAGGACCTTCCAGTTGGTCCCATGATGCTTGCAAGGGAGAGGCTACAGTCTTTTTCAACCAGTTTTGTGCTAGAGACTGCGAGATTTAAGCGACTTTTTAGGGCTAGTCTCCAAACCACTGCCTAGAACTTGATGGGACTTTCCTAGAAAATCAATGACACCAAGAAAAATATTCTAACAGAAAACTTGATCAAGGACTTCATCTAACCAAGTCTAACTATGAAAAACATTTCGTTGAACACATCATGAACATGTAATCTACAGGTCATAATAACAAATATGAGCATAAGGGTCGCATACTTATCTAAGATTCATAAAGAATCATTGATGACTTATCACATTAGTTGCGTTATCATATATTAGGTCATAGATTCAATATTCATTAATTTACAAATCAAAACATGATGAGATCCATACATCATCACTCAGTCATAAAACATATTCATAACCAACATATAAACAACATAAATAATGAGAATACAACATCCATAAATGCCAAATATGAACCAATTCATTTACACATAATATACCAAGGAAAGAAACTCTTATTAATGAATGCAAAAGAAAATATTGTATGGGACTACCACGTTCCACCAACCATAGATTGGTTGAGCCAAATATCTCTTCATCCAATCACCCCCGTTCCATATTCCAAGCATGAATGTGGGACTCAAACCATAAGAACCGACTAGGGCTTCCCAAGGCTAAGCTACCTCACCCTAATCAATAGAAACCAACTTTACTGCAATCCTCACCAGATCGCTAGGCCATAAACAAGCATGGGTGCCACTGGATTTCTCCAACTACACCATGAGGAATTTTCCTGTCTCCTAGTCTCTTGAATTTACTACAATCTACACCGGATCACTAGGCCCTAACTGAGACTCCACCCTCCCGGCTTTACCCTATATTCCATCCTGGGATTCCTAGGCCTTATGTAGAGCACCCACCTCTAGGATTTACCATATATCCTGCCATTCGCCAGTCGAGAATTCCTAGGCCCATCGAGGCACACAATACCTAGCTTTAGCGCAATCCATAATCTGGTTTAGGGGTCACTAGGCCAGTGGATTTACCACAATAAAAGGTACAGTTCATGTATCACTAGGCCACGTGTTCTTTCATTCAGAGTTCCACCTCACTCAGTTTTGAATCCATCCGAAAATCCAGCTCAACCAAAAAATAAGAACCCCATCACACCATGGCTATTTGGAAATGACAAGGAAAGGATGAAGAACACTGTCACATATGGAAAAACCCATGCCAATGATAACATGAGAACCAAGAACACACATGCATAACCATGCATGCCAAATATAGCATGGAAATCATACATGAAAATTGATACCTTCAAGTAATCTCGTTGTACCTGCCTGATCTTGCTCTTCCTTCCTTGATCTTTGTTTCGTCTTTACCATTCTTTTCCTTTCTTGATCCAATGCTGAAATTCTCCAAGAAAACTCTAAGTGTTCAAGAGTGTGTGAGATAGAGAATAGAGAGAGAGAGAGCTCTAAAACTGAACAGACAAAATATTGAGAAAAAGCTTGCCAACTGATCCTCATAAGCCTTTTTATTAGTGTGGCCTCTATTTTCTTCATTTTCCTCCTCACATGCAACTTGTCACCTTTCACCTTCATTTTCTCCTAATTTCCATTATTTTCATAAATAAATTGCCAAAAAATGTCATTTTTTTCTTTCCAAAGCCTTTGTCATTTCCTTTACCAATTTCCTTACCCATAATAAACCAAATTAACACCCAAACTAGGATGTTTTTCCCAACATTCATCTTTGAATAAGTGTCCCATGACCGTGGTCTTATATATTTTTACATGGGTTTTTAACCAGGGCTGTTACAGAACCCTCCCCCTTGGGGGAACACCGTCCTTAGTGTTCAATGACACCTATAAACCAGCAAAATGCTGAAAATAAAACATACTGCCTGTGGATATTTATAACTTATCGCGTTGCAGTATTTACAATGATGAACCTGTTGTTAAGCAAACCTTCATGACAACATAAAAACATGACAACCATAATGACATGACACCCATACTGCTTATTGGAGCTTTATAACACAACTCAAGGTATTATTTAAAATAACAACCACATATACTCATGCACATTTGCTTCAACCAAAAAATAAACATAATTTTTAGAGAGCTTTATAAATATATCTCGATACAATATTTACAATAATATACACATATACACATATGCACATTTTCTCAACCAACAAATAAAAGGATACTATGCCTGCATCCACTACAAGGAAAGACCCTCTAGCGGAGGTTATAAAGGAGGTTTTTAGTGTTATAAATTGGCCAAAATTTTCAAAAAAACATATTCTACAATATCTTTTTTTGGTAATGGAGGTTTTGGCAGAGCTTCTAATGGAACTTCAATGCAACTAAAAAAAACTGGGCGGCCGAAGGTTTTTACAGATGTTTTTCTCATCGGTGCACGTATCATGTGTGAATGCACCGATACTGTAAACATACAAAAAACCATGATGGAAAACACATTTCGGACACCCCGGGGCGTTTAGCAACGTCCTTGCGTGTGTCACCCAGCAAGATGCACCGGGACGATGGAAGGTGCATGCACTGGTGTCGTAAGGTGTAAAAATGCACCGGGTCATTTAGGTGTTAAAATGCACCGAGTCATTTAGGTGTTAAAATGCACTGGGCCATTTAGGTTTTAAAACGAACTGGGCCACAAAGTTATAAAAATGCACTAGCACATTAAAGGAAAACCATAGCGGTGCATGCAATGCATATCAGATCGCCTGGGTGGTAGTCATCGATAAAGCGCACCAGGCGTTCTAATTGGTATTGGTATTGGTATTTGTGCAGTGCCCATAGATCGTATAAACAAACTAATTCGCAATATCATACAAATGCAATGGTGTGTAGTAATTAATATGCACTAGTGTTCATTTTTTATTTTTTAGAAACATTGACCTGTGACAGTGCAATTATTGTGATTTTTTAAAATTAATTATTCATTAAAAGTCTCCACATATCTTATAACAGTATTCATATCAATTAAATTTTTATTATTGCATTTGAATGTGATGTTTGGATTGATTTGCTATATCATATCATCATATTTCACATCTCTTCATTATCATATTTAATCGATGACGTAGCATTTCACAACAACAATGGATAACACAATATAATAAATTAAAATGTATTTAATTATATGTGTGTGTGTGTGTGTGTGTGTGTGTGTGTGTGTGTGTGAATAAGACACTCTTTGTCATACAAAATGGGATAGTTATTGGTATCCCTTTGTCTTTCAATTGAGACACTATGTCGATTAGATTAAACAAAATGTCTGATTTCATAGACAACTATTTCAAAAAATACAACGACTTGCTTTGATATCCAAACATATTGATCATCATTCTTCACTGGAACTGTTGTCACTGCTCGAGCTACTTCCATGACTTCAGTTATTTGGAGGAATGTTTTGTTCATTGTGTTGATTGTTTTCTTCTTCTTTAGGTTCCATCTACAAACATAAAAATAAAGTGTAATGACTGTATATAATTGGTGAGAATAATTAAATTTGCGATATTAAATAATATACGTCAATGTAAATCGAAAAGAAATGTAGCATAGCAATAATTGACTCATGAACTATACAAATTTTTTTGAAACTAAATTTCATGTCATCTCTCTTTATTTCCTACAAGTTTTATACCCCATAACAAATCAAAGATTTAATATAAAATTATTTTTTGTTCTATTAATTATAGACGGAGCTAAGTAAAACAAGATAGATGCTTACAAATTCCACAATTAATTTCGGATATGCCAACATACACTGACAACCCATATTTAACCCAATATCATTCAATTCTTCTGATGGTTCTTCTTTGTATGTTAGCACCTATTGGAAGACATTCAATGATGATTGCTGTAAAACAACTTAAAATATACAAAAATCAAATCTAGTTAAGTTGTTATAAGGAAGTAACAATTACTCACAAACATAGATATGAACCATTTTTTTCCTTGTCATCCTGTTTTATGTGCTGCATGGGTTCCATTTTCTTTTATTTTATGCAAGAAAATACTTGAAAATTAATATTTAATGATAAATTGTTTATTTATTGTACCTAATCGTAAAATTCAATGATTACATATTACATTTGAAGCACGTTGTTGTTGAGATGGCTCCTCGTGCGATTGAATGTTCATTTCTTTGACCATCTCCTTGTATGCCTTTTTGGACATTCCTACTGGCATATTTATGATATCAGCTCATTCATCCTTTGCGTTTTTCATAATCTTCCTGAAAATGTAACATGACAATAAACTATTTAATTTTTATATTTATATATGAAAAGTAAATATAACAAAATTGATATTTATAAATGATTTCTTTGTAGTAATATATACATATAGTTCTAGAAATTTTTTTAAAGGAATATTACTTTTTCAATCCTTCTTTTTTGTTGTTGTACGTTTTTGCTATTAAAAGTCTTAAATATCTCATTGACCAATTCTCTCGAAACTCATCCTATATTTTAAATAAAATTTGGTTTTTGGAATCATTGGATTTATTTTTGTATTGTAAGTGGAAAGAATGTCTATACATTCGTTCCACTAGATCCCTCAAAGTTTTGTAAAAGTTTTTCATTTTCATTTGTGTGTTCTATTTTTTTTCTTTTCTTAGAACAAAATTTCTTTTCTTCACTATTGGTACCTGTAGAAAATTAAACATATCTAAATTAATAGATTGTTTGAAACATGTTATCTAATATTTTTAAGTATATTATTAATGAGAATTCAAAAAATAAAGTCATATTGGATCGATAGTAATTTTTTATTCAACCGATTCATCCTTCTACAATTTTTCCATCAAGCTTTTACGCTCTTCAAGTCTTAGATCATAAATAATCTTATCAAGCTTCATCATTTTTTGGCTCTGCATGATACACACTAAAAAATACATATTATTTAAATTTACATATAGTTCAAATAATAATTTTTGTAAAGAATTTACAAAGAACTTTCCTTTTTTGCTTTTCTCGATATCAGCATTTTTGTTACTTGAACTCTTGTAAGCCATTCATTTATCAATATAAAATATGTACCATACCATTCATTAATATATTTTATAAATAAATCACATACTTTTCAGGTAAAAAAATAAAAATCAAGAAAACGATGCGCCTTTCACAAAGCACACATCTAACACTGTGTGGTAGGTTCTTATAAATGCACCACCAATATAGTAGAAACACCGTACAATGCTATTTGTCAATAAGGAGAATCAGTGCGTTATATGTTAACCAGTGCACCAATTAACACAATCATAAATTAATAAAAAAATATTTTGATCAAATAATGTTTTTTGTCAGTACGCGTCTGGTGTGTTATTTTAAACAATGCACACCGATTCATTTTTTTTTTTTTAAATCGTGCAAGCACTGGCATGGATTGGTATCCAACTCTACAAGTGGTCCTGCGGGTTAGATGTCATACGCCAATATATATATATATATATCTAAAATGAGAAGCCCTAATTGTGAAGTCACATAAACAAGAAGAAGCAGGGGTTTAACGTAAGAATAGATTTTTTATTTTTACTTTTATTTTTTATTCTTCTTCTTCTTCTTCTTCTTTATTTTTATTATTTATTATTTATTATTTTTATTTTTTTTCTTCGAAAATGCATAGTAACATTTAATTTTTTTACTATGCGTGTATTAAATCTAACAGAAAATGTAAAACCCCAATTATTACAGTAAAATTTAACAATTTTACTATACTATAGGGTTTTTTTGCGAATCACTAGATGTTTCAAATTTGGATTCTCACTTTCTCTAGGTATGTCTCTCGTATCCCTCCCTGAAATTTTTTGTAAAAATAATGAAATAATGATTAGATTTTACTATTTACAGAACTTTTTTTATGAAATTAGATTTCCGAAAATAATTTTCCGCCCATTTTTCAATTTACCGTTATTTTTCATATGAAAAAAAAAATGTTGCGCTTTTTTTATTTCCTGATATTCGGTGTGTTTGTTAACTAACAACACTGGTGCATCTGTTAAGGAAACTGCACTGGTACGTAGTAACTAAAATACACCGGTGTGGTTAATAGTACATTAGCACCGATAACAATAAGTCCATTTTAAAGGCACCGAAATTACTTTTACGCCTGTACACCAAAATTTATTATTGATTTTTCTCAAATAAAGGGAGAAAATATCATAATTATATCAAATGGACAATCCAATTTGTTCCATAATATTTCTCAAAGTCCATCGCGGAGTTCTCCGTATCCGTCTCTAGACGCAATTACTTCAGATTTTATTAATATTTTCATTATCTAATTGAAACTTTTTATTATCCATGTCAATCAACTGAATAAAATTAATGTATAAAAATTTGCAGGTTCATGCAGATTCAGAATCGAGTTCAGATGCACAAAATATTCAAAAATCTCAAAAACATCAGAATCTTATCAAGAGTAGCATACTACAAGACGCAGTTGATAGATGGAAATGGACAACCGCTTCACCCTGCCAATTGTAACATGACATATTCTAGCCACAATCCTGGGACAATGATGGTAATAATAATTGTTTGGTATATTAATGTAATTATTTCAACGTCAAACCAATTAATCATGCATTGTCGACGTGCTTACTAATTGATATCATCAATTTTGTATTAATCACATTAAAATATTTTTTTTGAAATTATTAGGATTCTAGTGATGATGACTGAGCTACCTACCATCTTCCATTGTACCCCATGAAAATTTCAACTCGAGATAAGGCTGAATTAAGAGAAAAAATCGGAGAGGAAAAATACTAAGAATGGTTGAGTCAACCACCTATTTAATTCCCACTACGTCCATATTCACCAATTAGGACTGACTACAAAATTAGTAGTTCTTCACAAGCTGACCATGGAGGCAATCAAATAGAGGTTGGTATGGATGATTACTTAAGGGATATGACTGCCATGGAGACAATGTTATTAGATGCATTCTAGAACAATGTTCAGCTAGGGGGTGAGGCTCATATCACTGATACCTTTTTCGAAAGCCTTAAATTTGCTTCCACCATCCCTCTCTTTAGACTTAGAGGTCAGTTAAAATATACCTAGTTGGGGACAATGATGTTACTGTACAACTTGAAAGCAAAGTTTGGCTTGTCGAATGCATGTTTCTCAGAAATTTTGAGGTAATTGGCCATCAAGTCCCTTATATTTTGAGAAATATAATCACACAATGAACATTACAAATGGTCAATTTTATGAACGTTAATAATTATCCATATTAATGTACATTTAATATTGTCCATGAATAACTACAGGTTATTCAAAGATAAGGTTCTTCCAGTGATAATGTCTTGCCCGGTAGTTGTGAAGAGGCAAAGAAATTGTTGAAAATGTTGGGTGTTGAGTAAATATCATATCATGCATGTCCAAATGATTGTATTCTATATAGAGGAGAATATGCAGACAAATATATATGTTTGAAATGTGGGCATGAGAGGTATGATAAATAAAAAAAGGAAGGTAAATCACGTGGTTCTCCTTTTAAGATATTGAGGCACATGCCTATAATCCCAAGGATTAAAAGGCTCTTTTGTTGCAAAGAATTAGCTATGTTGTAGGGATGGCATGCCTCAAACAGAAGTGAGTTGGGATTTATGTGAATCCAAACAAATTCAATAGCCATGAAGCATATAAATGTTACATGGTCCGAAAAATTCAAGGATGAAGTACGAAGTCTACCACTCAGCATAGCCATGGATAGCGTCAACCCATATTCCCTCCATAACACCAAATATTGTAGTTGGCCTATAGTAGTGATCAATAACAATATCCCCCATGGTTTTCCGTGAAGAATGAACATCTTATGTTTGCTCTCATAGTCCCTCGTAGAAGACAAGTGAATAATATGGATGTCTAATTACAACCACTGGTAGATGAATTGAATGAATTATGGGATGGGATAAATATATACGATGTATCAAGACCCATTGCAACAGAGAGGAGTTTTACGTTGTATGGAATATGTGTTTACACGACACATAATTATCCAAGCTTATGAGTTTGCTATGGTAAATTACATGTTTTTTGATTTTTTATATACGTAACAATATTCTTTCGCATATTAGTTATTTAATTCATTTTAATTGTTATGATCTTCATGATATTATTTAACGTGCCATGCATATTGTATACAATAATTTCGTAGGTCTTGTAACAAAAGGGTATTATGGATGTAAATGTTGTGGACCTTCTCTGAAAGTTATATGGTCCAACGACCTATGAAAGACAGTGTATGACTACTCTAGGGTACTCCTCCCAGAAGAACACCCTTACAGAAGAGAAACATCCACTTTCAGTGGTAAATGAGAGAGAACCCAAAGGCCTGCAATAATTACACTGGCTGAATGGCTTAGATCATATGAGAGATACAAGGAGAAGGAGTTGATAGAAAGGTTTGATTCAAATAGGGAGCCTATGTTCGATGATCCAAAATTATTCGACACCTATGTTGAGAAATTTCCCATTGGGATGAAAAGGAAATATATCTTTTATAACCTCCCATATTGGGAGCATCTTAAGATCACCCACTTATTAGATCCCATGCATATATTTAAAAATGTTTCATCTTCTTTATGTAGGCACACATCATCGAAAAAAAGTAACACATTAGTTGTTAGGAAAGATATTATTACTTCAAAAACTAAAAAGAAACATTAGCCAAGATGATTAGAAAGTACATGATCAGAAGCAACTAGTCCCTCTATTCGGTATTTCAAAGAAGGTGATGTCTCATGGATTTAAAAAAAATATGATCTTTCTTTGGCAAAGGAAGTTATAATGGATGTGAGGGTGCCATTTTCATATGGGTCTTCACTACGTTGCTGCTTCACCGTGGATGACCATTTTTTGGGGTTCAAATCGCATGACCATTTGAATCTTTTAAGAGTACGTATAATGTCAAAACCGTGATTTTATTATTTTATATATTAATAAATTTTGTCCCATGCAGGGATAATAAAACATAACTAATTTTGTACATTATTGCATGTGTTTATAACTTTGCAGTGTCATTATCCTTTGTTCGTGCATGAGTGTGTGAAACATGACTTCCACCAAGACCTAGGGTATGCCATATTTAAATTATCTGCATTTGTACGTTGGATCATGTCAAAGGAGATTCATGATGCTAACATTCCACGGCGGCATCAAGATATAGTTGAGATTTTTTGTATGTTTGAGAAGGAACTGTAGATGAGTTTCATGGACTTGCAGGTTCATCTTCTAATCCACCTATTAGATGAGGTTGAATTAGTTGGGGTGGTTTCTTGTCATTGGATGTTCTTTATAGAGAGGTACATGAAGAAATTGAAAGGTTTTTTTCGTCAAAGGTCAAAACCTGAGGGGTCTATGGAAGAGGGGTACATATCGTATGAGTATTTCTATTATGCCAATGAGTACATCAAGCAGTGAAAATAAACTAGGTGTGGTGATTTGGGATGATGAAAGGGATGAAGACAAAAAAGAAGGGGAGCTTCTCCAAACGAATGGAAAAAGGCACTTGATAAAGAGTAAGCGACTTATAATTTTTCAAATTAACACAAAGTAAATATTCACGTTGAACTTTGATATAATGTATATTTTGTTCTCATATGTACTATATGTCGGTTTGATTTCATCAGTGGATGCAAAAATTGAAGCAATCAATAAATTCGTTCTTTACAATTTCGGAGTGACACAACCATGGGTAGCATTGTACGAACAAAATGTGATGAAATGGGATAGTGACAGGAAAGAATTCAGATGGTTGAATGGTAGAATTGTGCCCTAACCCTATCATTTAAAAGAAAATATGACAATTATATGTCCCAACATTTGGGTTGCTGACCAATTTAGAGAGAAATATGGTGCAACCAGTCATTACCCGCGTGCTAAAGAGGATGCACTAAATATAGGGATTGGGTGCATCAAATCGGTAATAATATATTTATGTACATTTTAAACTTCATAATGCACCTTTGAAATTTAACATCTATATTTCATATTTTAATAGTTGGGTTATTATAAGACACATGACACTATGATTTTTCAACTTTTTTTATAGGTGCATTTGTTCCCATCTATGTGGGCATATGGACACCATTTTCGCACAAAAAATGTCGATGATGGACACATGGCACAAGACTGTGGAGTGGAAGTCGAGTTAGATCAATCTAGTCGAACTAGCCACCGTGATCAAAACCTAGTATGAGGGATGTTAAGTTACGTCAGAAAGATACAAGAGATCATTGAAGTGGACTTCTCTTCATTTCAATGTGTTATTTTTATATGCAAGTGGTGGGACACCTTTGATCGAAATAATGTAAAGGAAGATCGCGATAGTAGGATGGTATGTATCAACTCTAGAAAGATGTGGGATGAAGCTAAGGAGCCTTATGTTCTCCCCAAACACTGCAACCAGGTTTTTTTTTTCCCAGATGTGTTGGATAGGGATTGGTGGTTCGTATTGAGACATCACCCTAGACCAAAACATATTTTTGAGAACAATAGTGTTATCATGCCAAGCGAGTTGGAAGATAATGAGGGTGATCATGAGAACATAGAGTGATATGGTACATGTGTTATTTCATCATTTATACTATTTAATATGGGTTTTTATAAAGAAGAGGACTTAACCTTATAACTAAGATTTTATTTTATTTTTTGAAACATTATAATATGTATTTTGAATTAATTGGTTTGCATTGTGTCCTATGTTAAAATCGTTGTATCAAGTTCTTTTTTATGTCAATTCCTAAAATAATGCAACTACTTGATTTCTTTAAATGTGTGTGAAGGATATCATCAAAATTTAAAAATTTGTATTAATGTATACTGTTATTTTTGGTATGTAAGATCATAATAAAATAATGATACTTCTAAACATGAATTTATTTACATTATTTTCTAAACTTTATTATTTTACAAAAATTCATATTATTCTAGATTTATTATTTTACAATTATTTATATTCATACAAATTTACAATTTTACAATTTTACAATTATTGTAATTTAACAATATTTACGGTATACATTTTACTTACGGTAGTCATGGTTCAAAAATTGACAATTAATTTACAATTTTATAATTTTACAAATTTACAAATTTACAAATTTTAATAAAATTGATTCATGACAATACATACAATTACAATTACAATTTTACAATTTCACAATACAATTACAATTACAATTACAATTTTACAAATATTTTACTTACTATTACAATTAGAATTAGAATTAGAATTACAATTAGAATTACAATTTTACAATTTTACATACAATTACAATTTTACAAAAAATTTACATACAATTAGAATTAGAATTAGAATTAGAATTTTACAATTTTACATACAATTACAATTACAATTACAATTTTACAATTTTACATACAATTGCAATTAAAATTACAATTACAATCACGATACATACAATTACAATTACAATTTTACAAATTTACAAATTTTACAATTTTAATAAAATTGAATCATGACATCTAACAAAACACAAGAATTGTATAACATCATCACAACACAAACATAAAATATACATCTCATGTCAAATAACTGCTATCACATAAACATCTATCTTTAAGCACACTAAATGAACATATCTAACATGACCTAACAATATAGACATCATGATGAACACCAACATGTAAATTAAGTACATCAACATGAACATAAAATATATGGACTATATATATATATAATGTCAAAAATATACAAATGTAATATAACTACATATAAATGTCAAATATTTGGTGGTACTACATCAATACTAGAACGAGTTGAGGCCTACTCAGTCGATGGTGCAACCTGCTCAGTGGATGGTGCAGCCTGCTCAAATGGACCTAACTGCTCAAGATCAGGTGCCTGCTAGGTTAATGGCCCTGTCTGCTCAGGATTAGGTGTCTGCTGAGATGGTGCAGAATTCTCAGAAGTTTCCCACTAATAAGGACTCGATGCTGGATGTTCATGATCTCCAGTGCAACTTGAAGGAGGAGTAGTGGACTACTAGAATGATGATCACTCCCCTTGTGATCATGATCATTAGATGAGCTACTATTTCGTGCATCTCCACAATACCTTTCCCTCATAGCCGCTAGTACTTGGGAAGCTCCAACGATATGACGCATGAGGATCATCATATCGTGGGGCATGTATCTCCATAGATTTGTGAGCCTATGATCAACCTGGATCTCTTTGATCGTAATAGGGAAGACTCCCTCATCAACCAGGAGTCGACATAGTCTGTCACCCAACTCCATCTTGAATCGGGTGTCTGCCCTACGTCACACCCCTGCAGGTATCTGCACCCAAGGATTAGGTTTGTCAACTTGACCCGCCGCCTTCACCATGTCCTCGTCAATATCTACAAAAGGACCATCCGATGGGGGTGGAATCATGTCCCCAACAAATGTTCCAATATATACAAAATATATAGTACACAACAATAATTAGAAAATTTCATTAAACAATTTAATAAAACAAGTTAAAGAATGTGTTAGATAAAATTTTATTCTAATTAATTAATTAAGACAATAAAACGAAACTATATTAATTTAAAGAAGACACTAATATCACCTATCACATCCGGTGGCTCATCCTGTGTGAAGAGTATCTTGGTACACCCTCGCCAATCCAAACCGATGTACATACACAGAACCATCACGAACGAGTGATCATCAGCACTGGCTAGCAACTCTAGTGTGTCAGTAGATATCCTGGTTGGAAAGTAAGACAGGCCCCTCTTGGGAATCATCTGGCCCCACATCTGCATCCGTACATGCAACATCGACCTATGAGGCTGCCGAACAAAAGTAGGCCTCATCTCTGGAAACCTCTCAAAAAATAAACAAAATAACTCCAAAGAAAAATGGAAGGTCTATTGGGCTAGAATTGTAATCTACGGATAAATTATGCTTCCCTAGAGAGGTGCTAGTCTATAACAATAGGTGAAGACTATACGACTATTTCTCCTAACTCAGAATAGATATAAAGAGAGGATTGGAGGCTTACTTGTTCAGTCACTTCCAAATGACTCCTTCTTTCGCTTCCGTTACAGCTTCAAATTCAAGCGGTTTGTGAGTTGAATGCTTCCTGCAAGAAAGAACATTGAAACATCAGAAGATGCAATAATATATATATCTATTCAAGCTAGTTATCTAAATCAGTAAAGCATAAACCACATACATCAACCAAGATCTTACAATATAGAAAATCAAAGCCAATATAGATGCATGTAGGGAAAAATAAGAAGTACTCTTTATTGATGATAGAAGGAGAGGTTACAACCTAGTGACTGATTTGAAGTGACCTTCCAGCAACATTCCCAAGCCTCATCATAGTATAAATCTCTCCAGCAGTAGCTTCACAAATCTAGCTTTCAATTGAAAATTCTCCAGCATTTCTCTACTTAAATTATTCCTCCTCAAACACTTAGATCTGTGTTCAATTTATAGATGAACTGTGGGTTGTTTTGCAATCAATAAATTTCCAAAAATAGGCAAGACATGTTTCATTCATGTAGATGTCAAATGGACACTTGGATCTAAATCTTGACACATGTGAACTCTTTTAGAAGGCACTGCCCAACTGGAGATTCCGAAACAATGAGAATTTTGCTGCCAATGTGACCAATGCACCTGTGAATGTTGGGAAGTGCTTTACAAAGCAGCCTTGCATGGGGTTACCTGTATATGAAACACACTTATGCCCCTTAGAGCTTGCGTTGGTGAGCTCTCATATGCTAAATAATAAGCTTCAAACCATGGAAACCTTTGCTTGATGAAAGTATTGCTTGATTTCTCTTATTTCTTGTCTTAGGGCATGTAGAAACTGAAATGATAGGGAATGATAGACCCTTAATCATTGGTCCTAGAGATGATGCCCAGTTAACCAGGTCATTGGTAATGGTGCCCAAATTGACCTATAACAATTTCCCCCTAAAGCATGAGATCCAAATAATAAGAACATTTGATTGAGATGCTTTACACTGTGATGAGTCTGGAAACGAAGCAGAGTGGCCACCTGCATCAATATTAAAATACATTACATCATGATATATCCTCTTTTGATCATAATTGTTGAGGGTAGGCATTCCCATATTCATCACATAAAACAATCTAATAAGATGTACATAATTCAAAAAGTCGTCTTCATTGGAATGTTGCCCAGATTCAAACATGCCTACAGATATAGGCCCATGTTTGGATGAAAATTTGTATGTAAGGTCACTGTACAGATGATGTGTACAACAATCCTGAAATCACAGCCTGGATGGATGAAACTAGATCTGGGGTATTCTTATCTCGTTCACTCGATCATTTGGGTACAAGTGTAGCCATGCGAATATATGATTTATAGTCGAACATGGAAAGACATCGTTTGATTACTAGCCAATGATGTGAGCTGTTAACAAACACGAGAGAACCACCATTAATTCAAATGGCCCTCAAGGTATCGCAGTACATTTTTTAAGGCATGAATAGATGATTTGATGTTGAACAACAAACAAAATATTTTGGTCAAAGGTCCGGAAGCGAGGATCTTGTCGATGCTATAACAAGCCTCATGGTACTGGAATATGATGTTTCTAAGTGAACTTCCTGGATATTGATTTGTTGTTGACAGGAAGTCACCTTATTGCAAAATAGGATTTACTGATTTAAGAGATAAGGGTATGACTTGATATATAAATTTTCAGGGATGACGGTCATGAAAATGAAGGTTTACGAGTATTGCAGATGGATGAGTTTTTAATCACTGGATGAATTCTCTTGAACATATTGGCGACACTGTGATGAGTTGGCAGCATTGACCCAAAACCGAGGTGAAGATATGATGAACCATAGGCGTGAATGAACCGTCAAGATGATTACCCAACCCAAATAGTCACGGACATGGAGTGAAAGAAGTGTCATGTTCAAGAGCGACTTGCTACCAAAAAGAAACTTTGCTTAATTTTCTTAAATTTTCCCTGGTCATTTGTCGACCAATACCTCTTTATTTTTTAACAAGCTTGAGGAGGATAAAATTTTCTTGATCTATAATTCAACCCTTTTGGGCGAATAATGTATCGCTATTTAATAATTTAACGAGTCTAGCGATGAATGAAACTTGATTCTTGCCATGATTGACAAGCTCGTTGCTATTTTATGTTTTAATGAGCTTAACGACAGTGATAGCCCGGTCCTTTTTCGTATTTAGAGAGTCTGAAAAAGAGGTCGAAAGAGAACTCCAAAAATTACTTTTTCGTAAATTTGTCACTCAAATCCGAAAAAGTGAAATAATATCTGAGAGAACCTCTTCGGTCATGTTTAACCAAGGTATTCCTTTTTTGTAAATAATCTATCTCAGTCCAGAAAAGGGTTAAACTTATACTGAGTAGATATCAATTCATTTACTTTAACGAGCTTGAAAAGACAAGTGCTCAACAATATTTTCACATTGTCGGAGTCTAAAAAGAGCGGAAAGAAGACTCCAGGGGTTCCTTTTTCGCTATTATCGAAGCTCGAAAAAGAGATAAAAGTGCGCTTTAAATCCTTTTTTGTTTTTAACAAAGCTCGAAAAATAAGGAAAAAAAGTATGCTTTGTGGTCAAGTCATTCTTTGAATAAATCTGCACGACCAATTTGTTCATCAATTGTATTTCCTGTTTAGAACAACATCAAATGGATTAAAAATACCTGTTTCATGATAAAAACATAATAAAACTATATTCATAGCAATAAATTTAACTCGCAAACAATTAAATGACTATAAAAAAATAGTTTCACTATTCATTTTGACCATTCCATAGTTACCATTTTCATTTTGGAGCTCTGAACCTGATTTTTCCCATGAACTTCAGCTGTGGATTGTGTGCAATTGGTAAGAATGTTTTGAATTCCCCCTGCAAGAGCACATGTTGAATGCCCCCTACAAGAGAAGATGCCCCCCAAGCTTCATTTCATTCACCTAAGTATAATATTATTTACTGATAGCTGGATGGAATGAAGGTTCATTATAGGGGAGGATTTGTTTCATTTTTTAACGAGCTTGACAAAGGAAAAGAACTATGCTCATGACCTGTTTTATTTTTTAACGAGGTTGACACAGTAAAATAAATATACTCATCACATGTTTCATTTTTTAACGAGGTTGAAACAAGAAAAAATAACTATCCTCATATGTACTTGTTTCATTTTTAAAACGAGGTTGACACAAGAAAAAAGAACTATCCTCATAACCTGTTTCATTTTTAACAAGGTTGACACAGGAAAAGAACCATCTTCATCTCCTGTTTCATTTTCTAACGAGGTTGACACAAGAAAAATAACCTTCCTCATTGTGCAGTTGGAGTAGTGAGTGTGCTCTGAAAAGATGTAGTCTAACGGAGTCATCATTTACGGAGTTTGATGAGCACCATAAATGATAAGTTATAACATGCATTGACGGGTCTTCTCCATGGTTTTCATTGAATTTTTAATTTCAGAGGGTAATTTATGTGAAATCACTGGCCACCAAGGAGAATAGATGATGGGAATAGCTTGATATTTTACTAAAGATGTGAATGAAGAATCAAGTTGTTTAGTACTCATAAGGGAGGAACCAGATAGGATTCCAGATGATGACATGGGTGAATTCAATGGACAAAATATCGAAGATGAAGCAATAGTAGATTCTGTTGCAGTTGAAATAGATGGTTCAGTTTGGGATGTTATCTCAGCCATGGACAAATTACCCAATTTATACCCTATATAATCTACGGGAACTTAAAGTGAAACAAGATCAATAAAAGCAAAGGAAGGTGATTGAAGAAAAGACTCATACAGGTAAATCTCCTACCGAAAATGAGTTGGAGTTAAAGGTGTCTTGTCTTGTGATATTTCTTCAATCAAAATTAAACCAGGTGGAAGAAATTTTTCATCTGGCCAAAATTATATTTTAGGTGGTTGATTGCGCAATATGAGAAACTCAGTGGCTACAATAGATTTTGGAGTGACCAATATAGGAACAACTTCCGGTTGTTCAACTTCGAGATCAAGATTTTCTCCACTTAGGGAATATAGAAACTGAAATATAAGGGGATGATAGACCCTATTTCATTGGTCCTGGGGATGATGTCTAGTTTGACCAATAATAGCTGCCCCCTAGAGCACAATGAGATCCGGATCAACTTCCAGTTGAACAACGTCGGGTTCAGGAGGTATGGTCTCACAGATTAGATGGATCGTGACCACGGGTAGCTATGCAGACTCCATCTCGACAACAGTGTACAAACCGGGATGTGTGGAAACAATTTGAGCTAACTCTGGTATAAAAGATGATTTTTCTCCAGAGGTACGAATTGTACTTGATTCGATAGATTGTGATCGCCTTCGCCTACCAGAAGTAACTTCCGATGGTAAAGGTGGTTTTAAAGTTAATCTACGTGAACAACGGGGGATAGGATTTTGTTCTTCCATGATTACTAATTTATTTTAACCAAAAAACAAATAAACAAAAATAGGGTGATGCTAGGCAAGAGAGTTTGCCAAGAAACTATGAACTGCAGAATACCTCATGGCGAACCAAGAAGTACAGGCAGGTAATCTCTCTGAATGCTGTGTTGGGTGTATCACAATTTCAAGGTGGCCGACTCGGTTCACTATGGATGGATAGAACCTAAAAGTTGTCCTCCTAAATATACCCAAAGGTACGTGGAGGCCCGAGTCCGTATTAGCGTTGTATGATGCGAAATCGCACAATGAGAGCACCCCTTTATACTTATCATACTTTAACACCGCCCGATATACCCCAACGTACGTGGACGAGCTACGATATACTTACATACGTGGAGTGAGGTATCACACTTGGAATGTATCGTAGAAAAGTTAATGACAACTATTATGTTTTACGACGCCAGAACACGTCTCTAGCCTAGACCTTCTAAATGTTATCTTTATGGTTCCAAAGCGTTGCTAAGTAAATTGAGATTTATTTTATGTTGATCTTGCTTAACAATTTTCCTTTCAGGTTCACCGCGATGATGTATATGAAATTCTTAAAATGCAAGCTAAGAATGATAAACAAACTTTCACTTTCAGCTTTTTCAATGAAGAACCTAGCTACTAAGGGAATACAACAAATAGTTCGTGAGCAAACAAATCAATGAACAAAAAACAAAACCAATGAATCACAAACTAAATGCGTATTTCCTAATGTTCCTTTTGGAAAACACACACAATCTTACATGCAAATGCAAATTTTTCTTTTCAGTTTCCTTAATGTTATGAATGCAGAAAAGAAACTAGGTGCACTAGATCAATAATCCAAATTCCTTTTACTTTCAAGAAACGAAGAATACAAACAACAATTTCTATTTTGAAGGAAAAAGGAGGATTTCAACAACAATTTATCCTATCAAGGAAATGAAGATTTTACGACAAATTCCTATTTCAAAAGAGAATGATTCTTAACGCGACCATAAAAAGTACTTTGAAATAAACTTGTCAATGATAAAGAAAAAAATTTCTAAACAAACATTGAACAAATTTTCAGCCAAAGGAGGAAGAAGTATATAGATTTACTGGTCAATTGAGCATCAAACTTTTAAGAAGACAACAACAAACAAAATTGAAGCAAGTTGCAAAGTCAAATTCAAGGGAATTTGGTCACTTTCAGGAGTCAACACATTCTCCAAGGGGAGACAGTGCTCTGCAACGTAGGCTAGGAAGGGAGACAGTGCTCTGCAAAGCACTATGTCCAGTCTAAGGGTGCGTTGGGCGTAGTAAACAAAGAAAACTGCTACTGTTTAACTCACTGTATTTGCAAATTAGGCTCTGAAAAAGGTTAATATTTATGTGTAATAGCTACTGGGTGGATAAACAAAGAAGATCAGAGGCTAAAACACCTAGAACTAAGAGAAATTCTCCCCAGTGGAGTCACCAATTTGTTGGGCCAAAATTGTAATCTACGGATAAATTACGCTTCCCTAGACAGGTGCTAGTCTAGAACAACAGGTGAAAGACTTTATGACTATTTCTACTAACTCAGAATAGATATATAGAGAGCATTGGAGGCTTACTTGTTCAGTCGCTTCCAAATGAGTCCTGTCACTTCCGTTACAGCTTCAAATTCAAGCAGTTTGTGAGATAAATGCTTCCTGCAAGAAAGAACACTGAAACAACATAATATGAAATAATATAGATATCTATTCAAGCTATTTAGCTAAATTAGTAAAGCATAAACCACATACATCAACCAAAATCTTACAATATAGAAAATCAAAGCCAATACATATGCATGTAGGGAAAAATAAGAAGTACTCTTTATTGATGATAGAAGGAGAGGGTACAACCTAGTGACTGATTGGAAGTGACCTTCGAGCAACGTTCCCAAGCCTCATCACAGTATAAATCTCTCTAGCAGTAGCTTCACAAATATAGCTCTCAATTGAAAATTCTCCAACATTTCTCTACTTAAATTCTTCCTCCTCAAATACTTAGATCTGTGTTCAATTTATAGATGAACTGTGGGTTGTTTTGCAATCAATAAATTTTCAAAAATAGGCAAGACATGTTTCTAGTCATGTAGATGTCAAATGGACACTTGGATCCGAAGCTTGAAACATGTGAACTCTTCTAGAAGGCACTGGGCAAGTGGAGATTCCGGAACAATGAGAATTTCGCTCCCAATGTGATGAACGTACCTGTGAATGTCAGGAAGTGCTTTGCAGAGCAGCCTTGCATGGGGCTACCTACATATGCAACACACTTAGGCCCCTTAGAGCCTACGTTGGTGAGCTCTCATATACTAAATAATAAGCTTCAAACCATGGAAACCTTTCCTTGATGAATGTCTTCCTTGATTTGTCTTGTTTATTGTCTTAGGGCATGTAGCAACTGAAATCATAGGGAATGATAGACCCTTGATCATTGGTCCTGAAGATGATGCTCAGTTAACCTGGTCATTGGGAATGGTGCCAAAATTGACCTATAACAAGGTCAACCTCCCACGTGCCTAAGAAAAACATCTATCCAGTGTTGTACAAAACTGCCGCAAAAAATTCCAGACCATCTCACAAGTCGTGGCACCTTGAATAAATAATCAACATAAAATAAAAGCAAGCAAATAATGTGCTTCCTGTCACTAGTATAGTGTGCAATGGTCATCAGTAGTAGTGATAGGCACCTCACCTCCTTTGGACCAAATGAAGCAATGCGTAACTGACCACCAGACACCTAACAATCTACAGGAGAAACTAATCATCCCTAATGTATCTCTGGGATTACTCCAACTGAATCCCTGTTGCATAACTAACGGGGAAATATGGGAACTGGGGAAAATAATTCCCTTTCTTATGCGAGCATCCTCTGTGTAGGTTTTAACCCTGAACAGAAATTATCTACACACGAATCTTATAACAGAAAATAAACAATAGCGAGAGCATAAAACATAAAATAGATAAACATAGAGATTTTCCCTTGGATCCCAAATTGGGACGACCACCTTGATTTTTCATTATATTCCTTTTAGTGTTAAAACACATATATATACATGCCGAAGCATACATAAACCCCAATCCATTAACCATGGATTAGAACATAACCATAGTTCCCTTGATCGGATCTACAAAACACCAGGGGTCGAAAACCATCGTACCCCAAAAACCATGTGAAAACTCATGCACAAAACATGGATGGGTACGCCTATGGTGGGTTTGCACACCAAACAAATTTCGCCGGGGCGCTTCCCCGGACAACGGTGGGGGCCTCCCACAGCCCATGTGACCCCCATGTCTTCTTGCTGGTGCAACATACAACATGTGGGGCTAGTCGTGGAAAGAATATAACACATGCCCAAAATTCTCCCACTTGTGATTTTCTTTCCACAGGGGGCCATAGGAGAGCTTAGTCATTGGGCCAATTATTTAACGCCCATTGTTTCTCTACACCAAGAGAACTTCTGAGTGCTCATAGAATTTGTTAATGCATCTGCAACATTCTTCAAAGTGCCCACCTTTACCAGCAACACCCTTTTAGCCTCAACCATATCTCTAACAAAGTGATATTTAACATCGATGTTTTGTCTTGAATGGTAAGCGGTTCTTAGCCAAAGAAGTGCACTTTGGCTATCACAGTCTATCATGTGCATAACTGGCACATGTAACCCCATACTTGAACACAATCTATTACTTATGTAAGTTTGCTTACTTTCTTGCATGAGTGGTATATGTATTCTGCCTCTGTAGTTGAAAGACAAACTGTTATCTTTTACTCATCCAATGCATTTGTGCCTCCAAATAGGCTAAACACATACCCACTTGTAGATCTTACAGGGTCCGGATCTCAGGCCAGTCTGCATAAACAAAACCTCGAATGTCGAAACACTCTTTCCAATCCTGGTCTTCCTGGTAGCACAAGCCATAATCACTAGTGCCACGTAAATATCTGAAAACCCGCTTCACTGTTGTCCCGATTGATCCTTTCTGAGTTTGGACACTGTTGCTCAATACTCCATGCAGATGTGCGATAATAAGTCTAGTACACACCATTGCACATACATCGAAGAGATACACTTGCATATGGAACATGGGACATATACTCCTCTGTCGTGTCCGGACAGTGTTCAACAACGGACAACTTTACACCTACGGGAATAGGAACATTCATTTTTTTACTATCTGAATATTGAACCTACGAAATATAGTTTGAAATGCTATCAAGTTTAACTTGAAGATTCCTCTTGCGATCTCTCTTAATTTCCGTGCCCAAAATATAGTTTGCAGCACCAAGATCCTTCATGTCAAATTTGGAGACCAGCTGGGTCTTCAAATCTTGAATAATTTCTTTGTCATTTCCAATCAACAACATATCATCCACATACAAGACCAAATAATTAACATGGTCACCAATTAATTTAAAATAAACATAGTGATCCTCCTTGCTTCTGGTGAATCCAAGTCCCCGTATATAGGTATCAAATTTCTGATACCACAGCCTTGGTGACTGTTTTAACCCATACAGAGACTTCTTCAACTTTCATACCAGTTCTTTCTTACCCTTCACCATAAAGCCTTCATGTTTCTTCATGCAGATCTCCTCTTCTAGATCCCCGTGAAGAAATGCTATCTTCACATCCATCTGTTCTATCTCAAAATCAAATGCAACAACTACAGATAAAAGTAATCTAATAGAAGTAACTTTGGCAACAAGAGAAAAAATATCACCAAAATCAATTCCCGGCACCTAGGAATAACCTTTGGCTACCAACCGAGCTTTGTATTTCTCCACCTTGCCTTCTACATTCATCTTCTTCTTAAACACCCGTTTGCTCCCGATGGGCTTCATACCGGCCGGCAACTCCACAAGATCCCATGCCTCATTTTTGTGCAAGGATGCCATTTCATCAACCATGGCCTCCCTCCAAAGTTTTCCATCCTCTGAATCTACTTCCTCCCTGACAGTTCTGGGATCATCATCAATTATAGTTAAGCCAAAACATAAACAGAAAGCAGATGGATTATACCTTTCTAGTTGCCTTCTTTCCCGAACTGATCTTCTCAAAGCTGGAGTTTGTGGCTCTTCCTCTTCTGAATCTTCTTCTACTGTAGAGTCTGATTCATCCTCCTTTAGCTCAAACTCTATCTTCTCAGGTTACTTTGGTATGATTTCATGTTTAACAACATATTTCACCTCTCTAAACACCACATCTCGGTTGTACACAACCTTCCTTGTTTCCGGGTTCCAAAGCTTGTAACCTTTTAAACCATCCTTATACCCAATAAAGATGCACCTTTCAGATTTATTATCCAACTTGGTCCTTTTCTCTTTGGAACATGTACATATGCATCACATCCAAATACCCTCAGATGTGAAAGAGAGGGTTTCTTACCAGTCCATACCTCATGTGGAGTCTTATCGTCTAACTCTGATGAAGGTGATCTGTTAACTAGGTAACATGTAGTATCCACTGCCTCTACCCAAAATTCTTGTCCTAACTCGGTACCATTGAGCATGTTTCTTGCCTTTTCAATCAACGTTCTGTTCATTCTTTCTGCAACTCCGTTTTGCTGAGGTTTGTATGGAGTAGTCTTCTATCATGCCATACCACACTTCTTATAGAACTCTTCAAATTCCTTCTTGCGGAACTCCCCACCATTATCTGTCCTCAGCACCCTTATCTTCTTCTGCGATAATTTTCCACTAGAGCCTTAAATTATTTAAATCTGTCAAAAACTTCATATTTCTTCCTTAATAAATATATCCATGTATTCCTTGAGAAGTCATCTATGAATGAGACATAGTACATAGATTTTCCCAGGGATGGAACCAACATAGGTCCAAACACATCACTGTGCACAAGCTCTAATATCTTGTTTGCCCTCTTAGCACCGGAAGGAAAACTCACTCGATTTTGCTTCCCATATACACAATGTTCACATAAATAGAAATCTAGAGAGCAATTAGATATACCTTCTACCATACCATTTCCATGCAATATCCGAAGGCCCTTCTCTCTAATATGTCCAAGCCTTTGATGCCATAGCATGGTATTTTCTCCGAAAGGAGAACTGACTAGGCTTTCCACTTCTTTCAAGGAGAACCATGAACTATTGCACCCATCAATAACAGTGTTGCCTTGAAGCTTGTACAGAGTTCCAATCCAAACTCCTTGCAATAATATATGTGCTCCCTGAACCGTCTTGCAGGTATCTTTCTCGAACATTGTTTTTACACCTGCATCATCCATCTTGCTTACAGATATAAGATTTAAGCCAATACGAGAATATACGAGAACACAAGGAAGACATCACCATCATATTTTTGATACTTGCAAAACCACTCCCTATGGAGAGTAAAGTGAAAGGATGCACCTGAGTTAATGAACCATGACTCATGATATACATGTGTATTTGAAGAAGAATCCAAATACACATCCCCACCTTCATCCAAGGTGGTTTTTGCCTCTGCAGAAGGAGCATCATCAAATCCATTTCCTTTCTCAGGAGCTTTAGATCTGCAGTCCTTTTTGTAGTGCCCTTCCTTTCCACATTTCCAGCACACCTTTACAAACTTTCCAGGAGATTTATATCTCCCTCTAGATTTAGATCTCCCACTCGAAACCTTATTCTTGTTTCTGTTCTGGGACCTTCCTCGTACAGATAAGGCATCTCCATTCTGACCCTCCATATTTCTCCGTCTCATTTCCTCCGACAGCAAGGGTGAGACAATGTCATCAAAATTCAAGGTAGTTGTATTGCTACCTATTGCAATAACCAGACTGTCCCACGAGTCTGGTAGAGAACACAACAAACTGATGCACTTATCTTCATCTGAGATTTTAATATCAACAGATGACAGCTAACTTGCCACAGTATTGAAGGCGTTCAAATGCTCTGTTACCGAGTCTCCATCCTTCATCCTCGGGTTATACATCTTTTTCCGCAGGAACAACTTATTCACCAGAGACTTAGATTGGTACAAAGTCCCAAGTTTTTCCCACAAATTCTTTGCCATAGCTTCCCCAGATACATTCAACAATACTGAATCTGAGACACACAACCGTATTGTGCTCTTAGCCTTCTGATCCAGTTTCTTCTAGTCTTCATCTACATTTTTGTTGAGCTTCCACAACTCAAAACTCTGACCATTAAATTTCTCAATCTCTATCTTTCCACCGCTCGCCATCTTCTTTCACCACAAGAATCGATCCCGCAGATCTCCCATTGAACAGGGTCTACCTCAGGCCCAAGAAAAAAACCCTCAACAGCAAAGGCGTCCCCTTGAAGCCGAAACAAGTCTGATACCAAATGTAGGTTTTAACCTTGAACAGAAATTATCTACACACGAATCTTATAACAGAAAATAAACAATAGCGAGAGCATAAAACATAAAATAGATAAACACAAATATTTTCCCCTGGATCCCAAATTGGGACGACCAGCTTGATTTTTCATTATATTCCTTTTAGTGTTACAACACATATATATACATGCCGAAGCATACATAAAGCCCAATCCATTAACCCTGGATTAGAACATAACCGTAGTTCCCTTGATCGGATCTACAAAATACCAGGGGCTGAAAACCATCCTACCCCAAAACCATGTGCAAACTCATGCACAAAACATGGGTGGGTCTGCCTATGAGTGGGTCCGCACACCAAAAAAAATTTCGCCGGGGCGCTGCCCCGGACCCCAACAGTGGGGGCTACCTCCCCCCTTGTGACCCCCCTATTGCGCACGGTGCAACGTACAACACGTGGGGCTAGTTGTGGAAATAATATAACACATGCCCAACACTTTGCAGAATCATGTATGAGAGGGTTGTGATGCTTCAACCTTTTGTGGAAGTGCCCCTGGGTCCTCCAAGGGATCCTAGGATGCGTTGGTGGGCACTTGTGATGCCCCATGGAGGAGGAGGAGAGACGGGTCGCTACTGGGATGCGACGGTTGAGGTGTGGTTCGAGTCGCACCTGCAGATTTTATTTGACTACCTGTATTCAGGGATGGAATTCTGGGAGGATTTGGATATGGGTCTTCCTGAAGCCTATGTATGGGGTACGACAGGTATGAATTTTTGTGTTTTATGCATTTTGAGGATTTTTATTGTGTATAGATTTATGGTGACACTGATATTATTTTGGTTTCTCTTGCATATGTGGGTTCGACAAGGCATCCTATTGCTCATTTGGTTGGTCACTAGCCTCAGAGGAGGGTCCCGCTTGGGGCTGGTCGGGCCCCGATTGGGGGGCAAGGTAGTGCAGGAGGCCCCTCAGGAGAGGGTAGAAGCATTTTAGTTGTCGGTAGGGATGCTCCTCTTCTTGTCCATGATGAGGCAACTGAGGCATGGGTAGCGGTAGTCGAGGATAAGTTGGCTGCTATCGACCTTAGAGTGCTGGTAGCAGAGGCTCAGGCTGAGGCTGCTGATGCTCGTGTTACATGTCTAGCCAATTCGTGGACTCGTTTGGAGAGGTTGACCAGAGGAATGCCGAACTGAGGTTTCTTTGATGACATGGAAAACATCTAGCTGGAGATGGTGATGGCTAAAGAGAGGGAGCTTTACCCGACTTTACTCAGAGTGGCACTTACGATTGTGGATGCTGCACCTATACTGGCACCGGGTGCTTCCATGGGTCTAGAGGACCCACCAGGTGTGGCTCAACCCTAGATATTTTTGTATGGTTAGGGAAACCACCTATTATGAGGATGGTTCCATATTTTAATGACATGTATATTTTTGGTTGACATGATGGTTAGGGACTTGGTTTGTATACTAGGACTCATATATTTTTTGATGTATATATGCGATATGTATATTTTTGTGGCTATTATGATGTGTATATGTTTATTATTTAGTTGATTTTTACATGTGTTTATGATGGATGTTATGTACCTATGATGGATATTTATGGTTTACTCCTTTTATTTTTATGGATGATGGTTTATATGAGATGCATTCTAGTCTAGGATATGGTTAACAATGCGATTGACTATCTGGTTTTGATTTCTTGGTATATGTGTAAATGTAACGTGATCAAAATGACGACTCAACTGTCATGCATGAAAATATTTCCTAAATAGGTGTGAATCTTGTATTTCAAAAGCTTGGTTTAACTGCGATACCACTAAATGGGAGTCAAGAAAGACATGTAGATGGAGAATTCCCTGATTGGAGCCATCGCTCAACAGCCCGATGACTGCATCATATTCTCTTGATTATTGGTAGCTGATCCGATACATACTTCGTTGGTGAGGAACAGTGACCGGTCAGGAGAGTATATGGTCCAGGCGGATGCTAGATTTTGCAACCATCGTGAGGCTCCATAAACGAATCAAAAATATTGGATGGGGGGATGATCCATCTGTGAAAAAAGAGCATATTTTAGAACAAGTCTATGACGATTATGACCATCTCAAAATTTTATGTTACATTAATATTTTCTCTAAGGATGAGACTTCCTGCCCTATGGGTGAAATTTTTTAAGGTAGAGCCCATTGATAGGATTAGCTAGGCATGTACCATCGGGCTCAGATATGATGTATGCTCATTTGAGGAGGAAGTGTTTTATGATGTAAGGACCCTTCCATAATGTTTCAAACTTCCCAGGTCCTAAGGATTTTTTTGCAACATCGTAGCAGAGGACTAGCCCCCCCTCTGAAAATGAGCGAGGCGCGATGTTGTGGTCGAATGTTGCTTTTACCATTTTCTTGTGTGCATCCTTAGGTTGGAGATGCTCTTGTCGATTTTCATCGAAAAGTTATAAATGTATCAACTGTTGCTCTAAAGTTTGGGTATTATCTAGGAGTTCAATAACTGTGTGTAAGTTGGATATTTCACATTCAATGGGGATCATGACCTCTACTCCGTTTACCAAATGGAAAGGTGTGAATCATGTTAAAGATTTAACTACTGTGCGATATTCCCATAAGGTTGAAAATTCCATATGGTGCAAATTATTTTTGTGGTTGTTGACTATACGTTGTAAGATTGTTTTGAGTACTTTTTTAACAGCTTCTACCTGATGATTGGATTGGGGCTAGTATGGTGACACAAACTTGTGTGTGAATCCTAGATGATGGCATAGCTACTGGAATATTTCATTTTTTAAATTCTTTCCATGGTCGAATACTAACTCCTTAGGTACACCGAATTGTGGGATGACATGGTTGAAGAGAAACCGAGTTGCGGTTTCTATCGTGTTGTCATATGTAGGCATGGCTTCTACTAGCTTGGTGAAATAGTTGGTGGCTACAATAATGTATTTATGGTTTCCGGATGACGCAAAGTTGCAAGTCATAAATTAGATTCCCCACTTACAAAAGGTACCTGCTACAATGATCGGATGCAAAGGAGCAGGAGGTGCTTTTGCCTTGTGGGTGAAGCATTGGCATCACTCACACCTTTTGACCGCTTGAATGCAATTTTGGAATAAATTGGGCCAAAAATAACCAGCCTGCAAGAATTTTTGGGTAGTGGCCATCACAAGCCCCACTATTGTAGTCATTTAGGGCTTGCTCATCTTGGTCGTGTGTGAAGCATAAACGTAAAATAGTGTCAAATCCTCTTCGATAAAGGGCATTCCCCATGAGAAGGTACCGGGGTGCCTGATGGCATATGCACATTCGGTTGTCACAGGTGAGTTGCGATTTGAACTTTTGGGTTCGCAAGAATAGGAGGATGTCGCGATACCAAGGGTCCTAGATCGTCACTAATAATAGATGTTTGTTTGGTAGTGAGTCATTAACTGGGGATCCTTGAGTCAGAATTGGAAGGTCAGTGATTAACTCAGCTAGGATTAACACTTTTTTTCTCATGGGGGAGCTGAACTATAGGTCGAATGCATACAATATGACTACCCATTGAGTGCTCTTATGATTCATCATATAGCGGGTTAGCAGATATCACATGGAGTTGATAGTTGATATGATTGTTATAGTCCTTAGGATGATGTAATGCCAAAGTTTTTGTACTGCCTGTACTAGGGCTAGGGAAATTTTTTCTTTCGGTTCGTATTTTAAAGTGGGGCTAGATAGGTTCTTGTTGACGTAATAAATTACGTGCTATTTATTATCTGGTTTGTCTTGGACTAACACCCCAACTATATATGTGTTCGATGCCAACAGATATAAGGTGTAGTCTTTGTCATAATTGCATGGGCTGATCAAAGGGGTTGAAGGCAATGTGTCTTTTAGTGCCTCAAATAAAATTTGAGAGTCATCATCCCATTTGAACGGAATGTATCGATGGAGTAGGCATAGGAAACCTTGCACACAAGTGTTATAGTCGGGGACAAAGTGTCGTAATAATTTGGCTTTCCCCTATAGGCTTTGAAGTTTCTTAAGATTTTTGGGTGGTGGTACTTATTTTATTTCCTAGACCTTGTCCCTTGTTGGGATACGATGAATCCTAATAGTCTTCTTGAATTAATGGAAAAAAACACTTGAGGGGGTTCAAGCATAGGTTCTAGTGTCGGCATCGTTGGAATACCAACCGTAAGTCCTCCATATGGTCACCTCGTTTCTTGGATCGTATTGTGAGGCCATCCAAGTATGCTAAGATGGAATGTTGACACCTAATCCTATGGATGGGTGTGCATATTTAATATTGTATATTAATTAATATTAGGAAATAAGGAAGGCCAAGAGTCATTGGGAGATGAATCCCAATAGCCTCACCTCCATGTATAAATCCATGTGCATCCTTCAGCTAATACACATTCTGATTTTGAGGAGTTACCTCCTGGTTTGACATGGTATCAGAGCCAGCTCCACTATTGGCATTTCTGCCTATGGTGTAACTCCCTCTCCTTTTCTCAGTCAAATTTTTATTGATATTTTTCTGCTGCTCTTAATTGCTAGACTGTTATTCTGCACTTTTTTTTCTCTATATAGCCCTGACATTTGCAGCTCTAGCTCCCGCAGCTCCTGAAGACTGCAGGCTCCTCTGTCATTCTGCAAATTGCAGGCTCTATCATTCTACAAGATTCCATTTCAATTTTTTTTTTTTGTAACGGCCTTTTGGGCCTCCTCCATTCTCCATCGACTCACCTCCCATCCCTCAACTCTGCGCCCTCTCCCTCACTGGTCTACGCCTTATCTTCCCCACTCCCTGCGCTCTACACTGTCTAGCGCATGCCTCTTCCCTCATACACTCCCCCTCTACGTGCACCTACAAAACGCCATTCCTCTGTCCATTTTATACGCTGGTTTATAATATAACGCCCTCTCATCATTCATCTCCACGCTGTCTGTAATATATATACCGCCCTGGTGTATACGCTCCATTCAATACACATTCACAACGCCCTTCACAACGCCGCTTCATCCCTCTGCTCAAGTGTTAACACTGCCCTTCACCCAATACACAAACACTCCTCCCTGCGATACCATACTCCCTATGCTTCTGCAAAGCTTCACGCCGTCCAACACTTCTGCATACATCTCCAGCGCCCTCCTATCTTTGTATATAAAACACAGTCGGCTGCATACTGCCGCCCTCGACTCCTGCGCTACCTCCTTTGTATACACTCTGTCAGTTAATGCGCAGTCATATTGTATTACGTATATACAGTCATTCCGCCCCTCCAGCGTTTTAATGCGCAGTCATATATTGCATTATTGCCCTCCCACTGTCATATATATCGCTCCCTATCACCACAGTGGAATACGCCCTATGGTAATACCGCCTGAATACACTGGTTGTATTGACATTTTTGAATACGGCATATGACAGTGATTTCTCATATATATCGGTTTTATTGACAGTAGTAATATGGTATAGACATATGACAGTCGTATGGTATACCATTTCCCATTCATATTTTTAAGACCATTTCCCATTCATATTTTTTAATACCATTTCCCATATATATTTCCGCCCCATTCATACTTTTTTAATATCCCATATATTTCCGCCCTTTATAATACCATTCCACCATTCATATAAATTTTTTCTCCAAACAAAAAAAAATAAATATACATATATTTTTTTTGTGCAGAATTCAGTTTATAGCAAAGAGTTTTTTGTCCATTTAAATTCAGTCTTCAACAAGAATTTTTGTGCATAATTTAGTTTCCAGCAAAGAATTTTTTAAACTCAGAGTATTTTTCCAGCAAGATATTTTTCTCCTTTAATTGAAAAATTTCAAGAGTTGAAAGTTTTTATAGCAGAAATTTTTCCTCTTCAGAAGTTTTTTTTTCCAGCAATCTAATGCATTCTCTCATCTCAATTGTTGGGGTGGTTCTCTCCGGAAAAGAGAACTATCTTGAATGGTATCAGAAGATTAAACACACACTCATTTCTAATGAGCTGTGGAAAGGAATCTGTGAAGGAAAAGAAGAAAATCCACCAGCAAAGCCCACTTCAGACAAAAAGCTTGCCATTTGGGAAAATAAGAACTGCAAGGCCTATGCCTTGATTGCAGCCTCCGTAAGTGAAGAGGTGAGTCGCCATATTTAATCATTCTCAAATGCCTATGAAGCCTTGAAGAAGCTAAAAGAACTCTATGACTCACATTCAGAATTAGAAAATGTTCAATTGATGATTAAGCTGTTCAGTCTTGAAATGAAGAATGATGATCCCCTTGCTTTAGCTTTAGAAGTAAGATCTATAATGCATGAAATTGAAAACACTGGTGTAAAAATGGACATACCTCTCATAGTATATGTTAAGGCATTATATCCGACTTACTCACATTATCTTGAGTCTTTGCAAGCAAGTGGAAACTTTCAGCATATCACCTTTGATACACTTGAGAAAAAGTTTGCAGAAAGAGAGAAAGATTTTGGAAAGATGATAGTCCCTTCATTTTCCGAAGAGGCTGCATACTTGGCACATAGAGAAAAAAGTCATGCTCCAGATTCATCCAGAGGAAGAGGTGGCAGAAGAGGAAGAGGAAGAAGAAACTTCACAGAAAGGGGGGGCAGACAAGCTGACAAATTCAATCTTCATTGCACACGTTGCAATAGAGATGGACATGATGCATCCAAATGTAGAACACCATGAGACAAAATTGAGCAGCAAAGAAATCAAGAAAAAGGTAAAACTAATGACAAAGACAAATGTAAAACACCTGAATCCGCTCACTATGTTCTAGCACATTGTAACAATGGAGTAACTGAAAACCTATTTGATGTTTCATTTACTTCATGGAGAGATGATTGGTTGCTAGATTCAGGAGCAACATGTCACATGACATTTAGAAAAGATTTTTTTGAAGATTTCACTGACAAAGTTGATGGAGCAATATATTTCGCAGATAAATCCAAACTCAAGCCATCAGGGCTTGGCACAGTCAGGCTTAAACTGCCTGGTCTTCCAGATCATATTCTACATGAGGTTCTATACCTCCCTGAGTTGAGGAGAAACTTGTTGTCCCTGGTCCAAATCCGCCAGCAAGGACACTCCATTCACTTGTTTGATGGCAAGGCAGAGGTCAGAAAAGCATCAGATCACTCACTTTTCATGGAGGGAATAGAAGAAGGGAGACTCTTGAAGCTGAAAGGTTCATCTGCTCATGCTCAAAACTTTGCATTCATTTCACATCATGATGAAGGTACATTCCCATCAAGTCTTTTATGGCATGCTAGATTTGGACACTTAAACTATGACAACCTTCGTTTGTTGAAGAAAAATGGTGTTGATGGACTGCCTACAATTCCTAGAAAACCTAAGGAATGTGATGCTTGTATTCTAGGAAAGCATAGCAAACAAGCATTTCATGATTCACACTCAAGAGCACATAGGAAACTTGAACTTGTTCATTCGGATTTATGTGGCCCTATGCCTATTGCTTCTGCAAATGGAAACAAATACATGATGACATTTATTGATGACTACACCAGAATGTGTTGGATTTACTTACTGAAGAATAAGTCTGATGCTTTTCAAATTTTCAAAAATTTTCATGCATGGATTGAAAATGATGCACAAACACATATTGGCTCTCTACGTACTGATAATGGAAAAGAATACACTTCAAACGAATTTGAAAATTATCTTCGTCAACACGGAATCAAACATCAAACCACTGTGCCATATAATCCACAACAGAACGGTGTAGCTGAAAGAATGAACAGAACCATCTTAAATATGGTCCGCTCCATGTTATTTTTCAAGAATGTAAAATTGATGTTTTGGGGCGATGCAGTTACGTAATGCTGTTTACATAAAGAATAGGTGTCCTTCAAGTTCAATTAGAAACAAAACTCCTTTGAAATGTGGCATGGCCACATTCCTTCGGTAAAGCATTTCAGGGTCTTTGGGTTCACCTGTTATGCCTTGATACCCAAGGGTCAAAGGAACAAGCTTGGTGCTAGAAGCAGAAAATGTATCTTCTTGGGGTACTCCAATACCTCCAAAGGATATCGTCTCTATGATGAAGCAAATAAGAAGTTTGTGATAGCAAGAGATGTCATATTTCTTGAATCTTCCAAGAGTGACAAAGTTGTTGAGCGGCAACTTGATCGCCTGGATAGATTCACACATGCAAAGTCCTTCCAATAATTTGATAATGTGATTCCACATCTTGAAGGGGGGATTCCGATATTGAATCAAACTGTGGAATCATGTCCTGAAGCACTCTCTCCCCCACATGAAGAAACAACCACAGATGACACATTGAATGATGTGATTGACAAAATTGGGAGATTGAATCTTGAATCAATCCCAACTCAGTCAAATGACCAGCCTGGGCCATCTCAGAAAGGTCCTCCCAAATGGATGACAAAGACACTGGAGAATGTTCATCCTGATGAGGTTGGAAAAACAGGAACAAGAAGTTCAACTCAACAAATCGAAGGTGATGTAGATAATTCTGATTCCCCTGTTGATATGGATATTGCTTATAACTGTGAATTGAGTTTGTCTACAGATCATGAACCAACTTCCTTCAAAGAAGCCGCTTCTCATGATGAATGGAAAGAAGCGATGCAGAAGGGGTATGATGCCTTGATAAAGAATGGCACTTGGAAGCTGGTTGATCCGCCTTTGGGAACGAAACCAATTGGCTGTAAGTGGGTCTACAAGAACAAGTACAAAGCAGACGGCTCACTTGACAAGCACAAGGCCAGGCTTGTGGCAAAAGGATTCGCACAGAAAGAAGGATTCGATTATGAAGAAACTTTTGCTCCCACAGCAAAATGGACCACCATCCGGACTCTCTTTGCCTTAGCATCTCAGAATGGATGGAAAGTCCATCAGATGGATGTAAAAATAACCTTCTTGAATGGAGATCTAAAGGAGAAAGTTTATATGTCCCAGCCAAAAGGATTTGTGATAAAGGGTCAAGAACACAAAGTTTGCAAACTTGTAAAATCCTTGTATGGCCTTAAGCAAGCACCACGAGCCTGGTATGAGAAATTGATCGAGCATCTTCTGAAACTTGATTTCAAACATTTTGATCTTGATGATGCAACTTTGTTTGTTAAGAAAGTTGGAAAAACAGTTGTATATCTTGTGGTATATGTAGATGATCTTTTGATAACAGGAAACAATGAGAGCTATATTGCATCCATGAAGAAAGAGTTGAAGAAAGGTTTTGAAATGAATGATTTGGGTCATGTTCATTACTATTTTGGTATTGAAGTAATTCAACATCCTAAATTCATATTTCTTTCTCAGAAGAAGTACATTGGAGATCTCTTGAACAAATTTGGCATGGATGACTGTAATCCCTTAAGCACTCCAATGGAACAAAACTTGAAGCTCAAATCTATTGAAGGGAAGGAATTTGAGGATGCAACTAAGTATAGACAGCTTGTAGGAAGTCTTATCTATCTGACCACCACCAGACCTGACATTTCATTTGCTGTTGGAATCCTCTCAAGGTTCATGCAAAAACCTTGTGAAGGACATTGGTCTGCTGCAAAAAGAGTGATAAGGTACTTGAAAGGGACTCAAGACTTTGGACTCAAATATACACAGGTAGGCGACTTCAGCTTGATCGGATACTTTGATTCAAACTTTGATGGCGACAAAGAAACAGGGCTGTCTACTACAGGTTACACCATGAGTCTTGGATCAGGAGCTGTCTCATGGAGATCACGCAAACAGTTAGTTCCAGCAGATTCCACGACCGAGGCAGAATATGTGGCAGCAGCTGAAGCAACAAAGGAAATTGTGCGGCTTTGGAAAATCCTGGAAGATTTGCAGATGAAACAAATGTATTCCACTCCACTCATGATCGACAACACTTCTGCAATAAAGTTGGCCAAGAACCCAAAGTTCCATGATCGAACAAAGCACATCAATACAAAGTACCATATAATTCGACATCATGTTCAGGCCAAAACCATCCATCTACATCATTGTTCCACAAATGAGCAAACTGCTGACATCTTCACCAAAGCACTTGGAAGAGAAAAGTTTGAAAAGTTCGGATCGATGCTTGGACTCACCAACATCCCTTCGGATTAAAGGGGGGAATGTTGACACCTAATCCTATGGATGGGTGTGCATATTTAATATTGTATATTAATTAATATTAGGAAATAAGGAAGGCCAAGAGTCATTGGGAGATGAATCCCAATAGCCTCACCTCCATGTATAAATCCATGTGCATCCTTCAGCTAATACACATTCTGATTTTGAGGAGTTACCTCTTGGTTTGACAATGGGGTGATCCAAATCATCGAAGATTTAATTCACGGCTTGCTGGAAGGTGGTTATATCATTTTTAAACCGAAAGGGATGACTTGATATGAAAACGTGCCCCAGGGGGTAGTGAACGCCATCTTGTACCAATTTTTGTGCTGGATTTGAATTTGATTGTACCTTGATAATCCATCCATGAAGTACAAGGCCTCGTGATAGGCACAAGAATCAATGACTTGGTCGATGAAAGGGGTAGGGTAGCTCTCCTTGGGACAAGATTTATTTAAATCTCAAAAATGGGTGCAAAATTGGATGGTGCCCTGTTTTTCATGATGGGTAAAAGGTTAGAAACCCACAATGTGTACGCGATTGGGTCGATGAATCTGACTTATGAAGCTTTTCAATCTATTTTTTTATTTCTTCTACCTTGGATGGGTGTAATTGACACTGCTTTTGGTGGACTGGTGATATGTTAGGCCAAGTGTCAATGTGGTGTTCTACGATGGTGGGGCTTAGCCCTGGTATTTCTGAACAATCCCATGCAAATATATCCCTGTACTCTTGTAATAAGTATATATAAATGACTACCTCATCTATGGATCATGCTACCCCTAACGATATTTCTTTTGTTTTTCTTGGTTTTCTTGAGATATTCACCTTAATGGTTGGTGAAATATTCGATATATTCCCTTCTTCAAATGCATCGGGTGTTGGGATAGGGTTTTTGAACCAATCTACCTTCTGATATGGAAGGAAGTTCTTAGATTAAATGGCATATATATCTTGGGTTTTTGGGATTCTAGGAACGAACGTTTTTTCTGGAAGAAAAAATGAGCAGTGATGCATTGAGTCCCACGGACAATCTGGTTCCGTCATGGCTTCTAAAATATCTTCATAAGAGTGAAATAGGATGTCTAAGGGGGAATTGGTTTGTGAGAGGCTGTGAGGAATTGGTTTGGGCTTAACAGTGCTAGATGATAAACATGGATATCATTTTTTGGTTGATGCCATGGAACCTTATGTTAGCACCTAATTTGAACCCCAGGTTGAAAAAGGCAAATCAGGGTAACCTCAAACCACGCTCAGCCTTGTAGCTAGCCCTAAAAGGTTAGGAGAGGGCTCTCTCTGTGAAAAGATATTGAATGAAGTGTAATTACAAACTGATTTTAGGCTAGGTATAATAATGTGAAATGTTTTTTTTATAAATTTTCGGGGTTGTATGGGACAAATGGGGCAATTTGAAACTGGGGAATTAAATCAGAGATACAGGGTATTTCATGGGGCAAGGTAGGAAAGAATTTTAACAATTTAATTTTAAATAGTGATGGAATGTGTAAGACTGGTGAGGAGCTGAAAAGGGCATAACAGATGGATCCTTTTCAAACAGAAGAAAACATAGAGTATTGAATGATTTCCCAAGGCAAAGCATTAAAAATGGATTCTACCTATCTATCTTGAAAACATTTAAACAAAGATATGAATGAATGAAATGGTAAACATAACAAATTTACAGATGAGCATAGAAGAAATAAAAAATGCTAAAATTCATACCACAGGGATCCCACAAATCAGAGCTGCATATATTTATTAATCCCCTGTCAAACTGTTACAAATGGAGCGCAGAGAGTCCCTGAATGTTTTCCAAATTATTCCACACTGAATTCCACTCTTCCCCCCTTACAAATGATTCAAATTTACATTAAAAAGATAGAAATCTTAGGAAATAGATCCACAGAAAGAGGGGGTTGTTTCACTGGAATCCGAACATGGAAAAAGACAAACGATTTGCTCCTGAAAAGAAGGAACAACAATACATTTTTGAACATCTGGAACGTTTGCTGTTACATTTTCTTTAAACAGAGGAGAAGAAAAACTGAAATGATTCTCTGTTCTTCATAATTAGCTCTTGGCCTTTGACTGTTATTCTTTATCTTTATCCTTTGAAGAAAAACCAACTTTGAAGAAAATGCCTTTGAAATCATAAAAATGAAATTATGCCTTAAATGAAGGAAAAAATCCCCCTTTGAATGAAAAAGAGGGAAAGGGAAAGGGATGCGGGCCTGAATCACAATCGCAATCAAAAGATGGGAATGAGTATTACACAAGGAAGAGATGCGAATGAAACTTGCAATTGCGATTAGTGTGTAAGGGGAAGGGGGCAATCGAATCACAATCGGGGATCGGAGCGGGAGAGGCGTGGGCATATTGGAACGAGGCATAAAACTTGTGATGCGATTGGAATAGGTGAGAGGAAAGCCGAGGGGGTCATAGGGGATTCCTTTGAAAATAAAAATAAAAATGATCTGGCACTTTTACAAAGGAAAGAATGATTTTTCATTGAAAGAGCGGAGGGCTTTAGATGGGACCGGAAAAGCAATCGCAATCGCAATCCGGAATCGAGGCAGGTGTATTACACAACAGGATTTCGCCGATTGCAATTGGGGACAAGAGATGGGGGAGAAGTCTTTATAAAACCAAAATGAATGAAATATTGGGCTTTACATATAGAAAAACCCATTTTCCTTTGAAAATGGCGGAAGATTTAAGTGTGGCCCAAAGGGGAATCGCAATCGCAATCAGATGGGGAACGGGGTTAACACATAGCGGAGTAACACATTTAAATATTTGTGATGCGATAGAACACTTTAAGAAATGTTTTAAAAAATGATTTTTTACACTTTACAAAAGGACAAACCCTTTTTTCATGAAGCGGGGCGGAAGGTTTAATGGTGGGACCCAGCCAATCGCAATCGCAATCGGAGGCAAGAAGGGTTTAACACATAGCAGTGGGGAATGCGATTGCAACAGAGAGATGACTTGTGGGCCATCGGATTGTTGATCAGATCAATGGTCCAGATGTGATTGGGCGGGATCAATCGCATTGGAGTTTTTGTAATCATAAGGGTCAATCGGGATGCGCAATTTGTATAGTGCGATTGCGATCAGATCGAGGGAGGTCAATCGGAGCGGCGATTGGAATGTTGGCATCAATCAGAGGAGGGGATTATTGAATCGCATCGGAGTTTTATGGTTTAAAAAGACTTTTGCAATGCGTTTTATGCAATCGGATAGGGGAAAAGGGGTTTATAAAGGAAAACTTTAAAATTATATGAAATAAAGATTAAGGTAGAAATGGGAAAAGGGGAAAGGTTAGGCTATAGGGGACCTTCTTTCACTTAGGCATAATTTTTGATCCAGGAGTCAGTTTTGAGAGTATAATATACCATTGGAAACCTCTTTTGGGGCTCTTCATGATGAGCATAATTAGAACATAATTTTACAATGGTAATGCTGTGGAAAACCTCTCTGAAGGGCAGGGTGGTGATTTTTTGGAGATAACAGCTTCTGAAGTGTGACTTATTACATATGAAGACATAAAATTACATAGGAGATGATAATAAAAGAAAGGTACCATGTTTTTCACCTCAAAACATGGTTTTGAGGTGAAAATTACATCAAGCTCAATAGAACATTTCTTTGATTTGTGCTTCTGAGTTTATTTGACCTCCTCATGACTTTGCTGATATTCATTGACACTTGAATCATTAATTTGACCATGATGAGACCCTAGAACCTAATGAGACCAAACCTATGACCTAATAATATGGATTGGGAGTGAAAGTGACTCATGACTGAAGACCATAGAGAGGGGAATCAGAAAATTTCACATGAGGGGGAACTGATGAAAGACCACTACCATCAATGAATCCATGACCTAATGGAATGATGAAAATTTATTGTATGGAACTCCTAATATGCAAATGCAAAAGAGTAAATTTTGATCACTGATGGTAGTATGACAAGACTGACACTAACATTGGCTCCAATGGGGATGGTAGCTCCTTGGAGGTGCCAAGAACATTGTAGACCAAGTAGCCTTATCCATTGGGCATGGAGTCACAGTATTGAAAACTAACACACTGCAGACTGACTTTGACTCAAGATTAAGACTGAAAGCTAAATAAAAACCAAACTTTACACATATCATTTAAGTTTTATAGCCTTCAATTCGGGCCCCAAACTTCAATGACTGTGTACTTGAAATATGACCAAAAATAACATGGTATATACAATGATTGTGACATAGTTTTTGATCCATTGTCTTCAACTGTGGTAGTGCTTCAAAAGCCTTCCATTCACTGCTCCTCCAGGACAATCTTGGCCATCCATCTCTGAGAGCAAGAAAGCGTTTTGTCCTCTGTATGCTAAAATATTGTATGGTCCTTTCCACAGGTTGTTGAACTTACCATGCTTCCCTTTGTCCTCATTTCATGCATCCCATCTCAACACCACATCATCCAACTGAAAATTTTCTGCTTTGGTCTTACGGTCATAGATCTTCTTTATCTTCTCCTGCAACTGAATAGCATTCTGAGACACTTCCTTTCTTGTTTTCTGGAGGTGGATCATCTTCTTCATCTACCAACCTCTTGTAATAAACTCATGACAAGAATTGTAAGCAATGTAGGAAAGACAACATCAGTACCATAAACCAAATCAAACGGTGACATACCTATGGATTTATTACTGCTAACTCTGTCAGCCCATAATGCGTTGATGAGCTTTCGATGCCAGTTCCTTTTGTTTGCCTCCAACATCTTCTTGATTATGTTTATCAGAGACTTATTCGATGATTCTTCCAGGTCGTTGTCTTGTGGGTAGTACGTTGTTGAATGCCCCAACAAAATGTTGTATTTGTTGCAGAAATCCACCATCTTCTTAGATTCGAACGCTACTGCGTTATCTGTTATAATTTTGTGATGACAACCAAAATGAGACAAGATATCTGACTCTGAAAATTGATTGATTATCATGTCAGTAGCCTGCCTTGCCGGAACGGCCTTGATCCATTTGGTGAAGTAATATGTACCTGTTAAGATCCATCGATGTTGTGTTGATGATGCAGGATGGATTTCTCCTATGAAATCAAGTCCCCACTGCTAAAAGGGAGCATTTACAGCAACTGGTTTCAAAGGAAGAGGAAGCAATTTCCTTTTCCCTTGGAAAATTTGACACTCATGGCAGCTCATAACTGTTTTATACAAATCTAAAAATAAATTTGGCCAATAATATCCTGCTCTCAACACTTTATTAGCTGTATTTTTCTAAAAAAAATGACCACCACAATCACCTTTGTGAAAATCGTGCATCACTTGTTGTGCCTCATCTTCAACCAAATAATTAAGAAAAATACCTCCTAGATCTTTCCAATAAAGAGCACTGTTTAAAATACAATATTTAGCAGACTTAAGTTTCAGTGATCTACCATTTCTTTTAGACATCCCTGGAGGTGGTGAAAGATGTTGAAGAACATAAACAATATCTGAATACCATGGGGATTGTAGAAAAATTTCTGAAACTGGAACAAGCAAACCTTCATCCTCATCCTCTGACATTGCTGTTATGAGATTTATATTCAAAGCATGCAGGTTTGATTGGGCAATTAGTTTTTCCAAGCCTTGTCCTTTGATCAACTTTGTGGGTTTGATATCCAAATCATATTCCAACATTGCTGCTATGCGCTTACCTCTTCGACCTTCTGGATCGGTTTGCATCAAGACATCCTTTACTGCTGCATTAGGAACACATGCTATAGTATGTGAATGCAGAATGCATACTCTAAAATCCTTCAATGCTTTTATAAGATCCAATGATTGTTTCTCAATGATATTATACCGCAAAGCAGCATCTCTAATAGTCCTACTGAAAAAGGCAATTGGATTTTCAATCTGATCTCTCTTTTGCATCAAAACCGTAGCCATAGTATGCTCCGATGCAAATGAAAATATAATAAAATCTTGAGTGTAATCAGGACTAATCAAGACTGGGGCATTGAAAAAAGAAAACTTCACCAGATTAAATGACTTGATAACCTCCTCACTCCATTTGACAGTGCTATCCTTCTTCAACATGTTAGTCATTTCTCTTAAATGTTCAGCCAAATTGGGTATAAATCTGCACAGGAAGTTCATCTTACCATTGAATTCTTGAATCTCCTTTTTATTTTATGGAAGATCTATGTGTTGAATTGCCTCCACTCTTGAAGGATCAATGCGGATACTATATTTAGAGACGATATGCCCCAATAGCTTTCCTTCATCCATAGCTAAGAGACTCTTCTTTGGAATAAGAGAAATCCAAAACTTTCTGCATCGCTGAAAAACAACTCTCAAATGGTGCAGATGTTCATCATGAGAACTAGAAAACACTGTCACATCATCCAAATAAACAACAAGAAAGACATATTTTTCATTGGCAAAATAAATGTCCATTGCTCACTGGAACGTAGCTCCAACGTTCTTCAGTCCAAATGGAATTTTGGCATACTGGAAATTTTCCAAGGGTTTTGTGAAAGCAGTTTTGTATTGGTCTTTCTCATGCACCAAGATCTGATTATAGCCTGAGTAGCCATCGAGTAGTGACATCCTTGATGCTCCAACTACTATCTGCAGAATATGGTCCATATTCGGAAGTGGATAGTTATCCTTTAGGTATGCTTTATTCAGATTCTGAAAATCTATGCACAACCTTAACTCCCTTGTCTTTTTACGTACCGAGACCAAATTTGAAATCCAGTCAGAAAATCTATTTGGGACAATGATACCAACTTTATACAATCTGTTTAACTCTTTTTCAATGGATGGCAACAACTTCAGGTTGATTCTTCTCAGCTTCTGTTTAAATGGCTTCTGATCCGATTTAATGGGGAATAATATGCTGAATTATATTTTTGTCATACACCTTCAAATATGAATAATCCCACGCAAACACATCAGAAAATTCAGAAAGTAATTTAACATACTTTTCCTTTACCTCAGGGGATAATGCTTTTGATAACTTCACAAGCTTAGGCTTGTCAGGTGTTCCAAGATTAACATCTTCAACTCCTTTATCAGTAGGCACCAAGCTTGGTTTCTTTGCTACATCATCCTGATCAGAAAGCTCCTCTAAAGGTATTAGACCTCTAGGAATTACATTATCTTTCAGTTGCAATATGTCCATCTGATTTGCTTCAATTTCTTGATCATCAACATTATAATCACCTTCTATAGGAGTATCATTGAATTTTCCTTCACTCTGCAAAAAAGCTTTGATTTCGTTGTCACCCCAAAACACTTTCCAATACCTTAGATTATCCGAAACAACAGGACTATGTTTGACATAAATCTCAAACTTCTTGTTCGAGTTCATTGGAATTTTCAAGTTGCTTGCAGTAGTGGCAAGAGAATCAACAATAAGATTCTGCATTCTGGGTACTGTTGTCAAAGTGTACTCAGGAAAATCCCTCAAGATGTCAAGGAATACATTTATATATACCCTCAATCATGGATTCTTTACTTAATACTCTCCTTTTACCTGTTTGATTATCAACTCTGACTCTCCATAGACAGAAATCCTCTTTGCATTTAATTTCTTCAAAACTTTCAGACTTGCAATCAAAGCTTCATACTCTGCTTCATTGTTAGAGTAGTCAAAAGCCAACTTGTAAGCACACACTCTAATATTACTAGGAACTTTTTCAGGCTGGAAAACAGGGCTCTGAATCCATATTCCAATACTAGCACTGTTACCAACAACTCCATCAAAGTCCATGTTGCAAAGGCCTTCTTCTTCTTCTTCCATATGCTGAAATTTTTCTTCTTTCTCTACTTTATCCTGAATGATTTCTGCATCTTTCTGCTGTTCATTGTCCTTTTGCTGCTGGCAGGTAGAAAGCTCAGAAGTGCTGGCGGCTTTATCTTTTTCCTGTTTAAAGACTTCTCTAAAATTTTCTGAAATTTCAAGTATCTCATCAACTTCTACCAACTGGAAATTTTCATCATTCAAACCACCATCTGAATATAATACAAATGACTCTAAATCTGTGTGGACTGAATTAATGGGATGATTAACTGGCTTCTCTTTGTTGGTGATCATGTATTTCATTTTCTTCTCCCTATATAATTTTCTCAACTGACCAAACACGGCAATGGTGGCATAAGAGAAGTCAGGCTGCATGGTTCCTTTAAGTTTTGCACCCCAAGACCTAGATAGAAGCATTCCAAATCGTGGTGGAACATCGGCAACAACCATGTCCATCAAAACATTCTTGGCTAGGATTTGGTCTAAATATACTACCAAGTATTTGATAAGACCAATACAATGGACCCTACCAAAGTCAAAGGAATACAAATCATGGTATTTGCGGGTAATATCAAGTCCTAACTTCTCCATAATGGCTTTGGGCATCAAATTATGTGAGGCTCCGGAGTCCAACATAGCATTATGTAAAATGAACTCATGTAATCTAAGACTCAGGTAGAAGGGAGGGACTTAACTTTCTTCATATTGATCTTCTGTGGCTGGACCAAAAATGAGTTCAGGATAATCATCTTCAACATTTACCATATCTGATACAGAGTCTATTTGCAAAATTCTAGACACTTGATGTTTATAAGTGTTATTTCTCACCAACTCAGTCAAGGGCATGGACACCTTCAGTTTAGAAATTTCATTTTATAAATTAAAAGAAGGAACTTTTTCTACCTCTTTGATGGGAGGATCTTTCTTCTCTACTTGCTCCTTCGCTGCGCTATGATGGTTACTTTCATTTGCAATATTTATCGCTGAAGATGCCTTACTGGGAGAAGGATCCGCGGGCTCTTTCCCTTTCCTTTGAATGTTTTAAGAGTCATTTTTTGATTGTAGCTCTTTTCTTTCTGAATGAGACTGATCAACACATCTCTGCTCCTCAAAGAGTACTACTTCTATTGCATTGATAAAGCATTCATGTATCCTCTTTGGTAGTCATCAGACTCTTCTTCTAACACTGTATCATTAGCCAATATGAAATCTTCATCTTTTCGAATGTCTGTAATTGTTGTGCATTATTCATCTTCTGTGAGAAAGATGGGCGCACCATCAGCTGTGAAAAAGTGGTTGGCTTCGATCATAGGATCATCATCATCGTCTGTTTCCATTCCTTGAACATAATTTTTCTACAATGGAGTTCTGATCTGCTGCTGTGGCGTTGCTTGGTCCTGCACTCTCTGTTCTCTCTGCTTAATTTTGAATTGCGGCTGCTGATGTCCTCTAAAATTTAGATTTATGATTTGTGCTTCAGGTCTATCCGAGATAGTCAATCGATCAACCATCTTCTCCACTATTCAGATCAAAGTATCCATATTACTGTCTGAAGGAGAGGATTCTTCTTTCACAGTGACTCTCTTTTTAGCTTTGGTCCGCGCTCTTTTGGCTAGCAAGTTTTCTTCTATGCTTACAACTATTTTCTTCATCTCTTCAAGTGTGGTAGGATCTCTTTCTCGTAGCTGATATGCCATATCAGCATCGAAACCATCTGGAAACTTGAGCAAAGATAACCCCATGGGGGGTTTTAGGTTGGCCGGAATAGCATTATATACAACATTAAATGTTACACAATAATCCTGTACATTTTCACCCAGATTTCTTTTAATATTTTCATATTCAGACAAAATTTGAAGTGGGTTTTTCTTTACCTCCCACCGGTCTAGGAACTGTGTATGTAACTCCTGCAAAGTGCAGATAGAGCCTGCTGGTAAGGCTCTGAACCACTTTCTAACTTCACCTCCAAAGCTTTGGACAAACAACCTTGTGGTTACATTCTCTGCCTCTACCTCATGAAGGTCAAAAACGTCATTCATCTTATCAACATGTTGCTGGGCTGTGATGGTTTGAGTGGCATCGAAGATAGGAATTTTACTTTGATAATCAGTAGGCATATCATTCAAGTTCTGAGGTAACACCAGAGGTGCATACTGGGCAGCCATGATTCGAGGTGGATTTACAACAATGTTTGTGCTACTAGGATGCAAGGGAGGTGTTGATGGAGGAGATGAAAGATGAGAATTGAATTATGAAACTGATGGAAATGCTAATGAATTGGGGGGAGGAAATGTTGTTCCTTATGACTCTGAAGGCTCAGGGATATTGGTTACAGTGATAGATGTTTGAGGGGAATTCAAAATATAATCATCAATTGATGTGTTTTCTCTTTGAACTTCGATATCTATAAGAAATTCTGGATCTAAAACTGTGTCATCAATTGCAGTTTCAGATTTACTTCTGAACAAAGAAAGCTCAAAACATTCATCAAAAGAGAGGTCTTCTACAAATAACCACTCACTAGGCCAAGTATGAGATCTGAAAACGGGTCTAGGACCTAGCGATCCTTCTTGTCTTCTGACTATCCTTGGAATGATATTAGGATTTTCAAACACCGAGGGAAGATTTGGATCTGGATTGGCCCTTGTATATCTTCTTGAAGCCGGTGTGGTCAAATTTCTACCTTACAATGTTTTATTTCAGCCTGGAAATCTCTGAATATCATCATCAAGAGTCCGGGAGTTTATATTTGAAAATAGTACTGGGGTGGTAAGCTCAATACATTCCCCAGTATGGTTGCCAGAAATGTTAGCACCTAATTTGAACCCCAGGCTGAAAAAGGCAAATCAGGGTAACCTCAAACCACGCTCAGCCTTGTAGCTAGCCCTACAAGGTCAGGAGAGGGCTCTCTCCGTGAAAAGATATTCAATGAAGTGTAATTACAAACTGATTTTAGGCTAGGTATAATAATGTGAAATGTTTTTTTTAATAAATTTTCGGGGTTGTATGGGACAAATGGGGCAGTTTGAAACTGGGGAATTAAATCGCAGATACAGGGTGTTTCATGGGGTAAGGTAGGCAGGAATTTTAACAATTTAATTATAAATAGTGATGGAATGTATAAGACTGGTGAGGAGCTGAAAAGGGCATAACAGATGGATCCTTTTCAAACAGAAGAAAGCATAGAGTATTGAATGATTTCCTTAGGCAGAGCATTAAAAATGGATTCTACCTATCTATCTTGAAAACATTCAACCAGAGATATGAATGAATGAAATGGTAAACATAAAAAATTTACAGATGAACATAGAAGAAAGAAAAAATGCTAAAATTCATACCACAGGGATCCCACAGATCAGAGCTGCATATCTTTATTAATCGCCTATCAAACTGTTACAAATGGAGTGCAGAGCATCCCTGAATGTTTTCCAAATTATTCCACACTGAATTCCCCTCTCCCCCCCTTACAAATGATTCAAATTTACATTAAATATACAGAAATCTGAGGAAATAGATCCACAGAAAGAGGGGGTTGTTTCACTGGAATCCGAACATGGAAAAAGACCAACAATTTGCTCCTGAAAAGAAGGAACAACAATACATTTCTGAACATCTGGAATGTTTGTTGTTACATTTGCTTTAAACAGAGAAGAAGACAAAAAGAAATGATTCTCTGTGCTTCATAATTATCTCTCAGCCTTTGACTGCTATTCTTTATCTTTATCCTTTGAAGAAAAACCGACTTTGAAGAAAATGCCTTTGAAATCATAAAAATGAAATTATGCCTTAAATGAAGGAAAAAATCCACCTTTGAATGAAAAAGAGGGAAGGGAAAGGGATGCGGGCCTGAATCGTAATCGCAATCGGAAGAGGGGAATGAGTATTACACAACGGAGAGATGAGAATGAAACTTGCGATTGCGATTAGTGTGTAAGGGGAATGGGGAAATCACAATCGCAATCGGGGATCGGAGCAGGAGAGGTGTGGGCATATTTGAACGAGGCATAAAACTTGCGATGTGATTGGAATAGGTGAGAGGAAAGCTGAGGGGGTCAAATGGGATTCCTTTTCAAAAAAAATAAAAATGATCTGGCACTTTTACAAAGTAAAGAATGATTTTTCATTGAAAGAGCGGAGGGCTTTAGATGGGACCAGGAGAGCAATCACAATCGCAATCGGGAATCGAGGCTGGTGTATTACACAATAGGATTTCGCTGATTGCGATTGAGGATAAGCAATGGGGGAGAAGTATTTATAAAACCCAAATGACTGAAATATTTGGCTTTACATAGGGAGAAACCCATTTTCCTTTTAAAAGGGCGAAAGATTTAAGTGGGGCCCAAAGGGGAATCAAAATCGCAATCAGATGGGGAATGGGGTTAACACATAGTGGAGTAACGCATTTAAAGATTTGCGATGTGATAGAACACTTTAAGAAATGTTTTAAAAAATGAATTTTCACACTTTACAAAAGGAAAAACCCGTTTTTCAGGAAGTGGGGTAGAAGGTTTAATGGTGGGACCCAGCCAATCGCAATCGCAATCGGAGGCGAGAAGGGTTTAACACATAGTGGCGGGGAATGCGATTGCAACGGAGCGATGACTTGTGGGCTGTCGGATCGTTGATCAGATCAACGATCCGGGTGTGATCGGGTGAGATCAATCGCACCGAATTTTTTGTAATCGGAAGGGTCAATCGGGATGCGCAATTTGTATAGTGCGATTGCGATCGGATCGGGGGAGGTCAATTGGAGCGACGATTGGAATGTTGTGATCAATCGAAGGAGGGGATTATCCAATCACATCAGAGTTTTATTGTTTAAAAAGACTTTTGCAATGTGTTTTATGCAATTGGATAGGGGAAAAGGGGTTTATAAAGGAAAACTTTAAAATTATATGAAATAAAGTGTAAGAAATGGGAAAAGGGGAAAGGTTAGGCTATAGGGGACCTTCTTTCACTTAGGCATAATTTTTGATCCAGGAGTAAGTTTTGAGAGTATAATATACCGTTGGAAACCTCTTTCTAGGCTCTTCCCGATGAGCATATTTAGAACATAATTTTACAAATGAAATGATATGGAAAACTTCTCTAAAGGGCAGGGTGGTGACTTTGTGGAGATAACAACTTCTGAAGTGTGACTTATTACATTTGAAGACATAAAATTACATAGGAGATGATAATAAAAGCAAGGTGAAAATTACATCAAGCTCAATAGAACATTTCTTTTATTTGTGCTTCTAAGTTTATTTGACCTCCTCATGAATTTGCTGATATTAATTGACACTTGACTCATTAATTTGACCATGATGAGACCCTAGAACCTAATGAGACCAACCCTATGACCTAATAATATGGATTGGGAGTGAAAGTGACTCATGACTAAAGACCATAGAGAGGGGAATCAACAAATTTCACATGAGGGAGAAATGATGAAAGACCACTACCATCAATGAATCCATGACCTAATGGAATGATGAAAATTTATTGTATGGGACTCCTAATATGAAAATGCAAAAGAGTAAATTTTGATCACTAATGGAAGTATGACAAGAATGACACTAACACCTTACAAGGTTGATAGGGTGCAGACGGGTTGGGTTTGCACCATCGAAGGTACTACTACTGTTGTGGTAGTTGCAGTGGTCTCGAAACCAATAAAATATGACCATACATCAGGAGTCATGGTTCCCATGCATGATGAGATGAATTGTATATGGTGTTGTGTGTCACTAGCGTTAAATGGTGGAAGAATTTCTATTATGGTTGTTTTTCTGAGACCAAATTCGTGCTCTTTTTGCGGTGTATTAAGGATACGCATGCCTTCCTTCACTTGGAAGTTGTGTTGAATGCAGAGGTGCTGAAATGTTTTTATCATGGGGCACATATATGTTTCATTATCATGGCTCGTGTAAATGGTGCATGGATTAAAGATACATATCGAGTAGATGGTGTGAGAACCAACACTACTCCCCACGGTAGATGTGGATGCTTGGAGATGGTTGGGCATTGGTGCATTTTTTCACTTCTGTCATCTCTAAGTCTTTAGTATTGGGTAGTGTGGCCCCTTTGGGGATTCCAAACTCAACGCTTCTCTTACCACTCGTAACCTTGGGAGGTATTCACAATTCATAGTGTGTTGGAATTGCAAGTAAATCCTACAATAGTAGTGTGTGATATTATCTTGATTAGAGAGATGGATATGTGGTATGGTTGTGATCATGTGAAAATTATCGGTGAGTTTCTTTCATTCTTGACATTGATTGACCATGCAGTCCTTTCTATCGTATAGGACACATACTGGTCTTGGCTGGTTTCATGCCCAACTAAGACGATTGGTCACCTTATATTTCCTAGGGTTGTGGTGATAATGGGGTGAAGGCCGCATTGTCCCTGGCTGCCTAGGTTTGAAACCGGTTACATTCAGATATTTGGTTACCAATGAGCATATGCTGTCTAACATTGGTCAAAATTTGGGGATGTAAAGACAATGTTGAGCATGATGGTTGTCTTGGAAAATAAGACAAGACTGTTGCTCTTTGGTTTTCCACTCCCTTTGAGCTACCGAAGTAATTGGGTACCATTTTCGAAATGATCGTAAATTTAGGCATTGAGCAATAAAATGATTGCATGTGTCACATAATGCGTAGGCTGGGATTATTCGTGGATGGTATTTGGAGGTGATAATATGCCCCTTTGTTGGTCAATTTTATGCCGATATGAAGACGATGGACCTAATTTCCTCATTCTCTTGGGTTGTCAAACTTTCCATTGAGTCCGAATCTGATCTGTCTTCCGCAGTGAGATGGGTTATGGCCTAGCCTTAAACAATTTAACATCGAACGAAAGTGAGATATGTAGGGAGAACAGCGAGCTGGGTGGTTATCTCAACACACCTGGCACGAACATTGCATTTCTTGTAGGTTGTTGTAGTACACTGGGTTGACTGGGTACCATATTTGAAATAACTCTAGAGCTATACAATCAACAATGAAGTGACCTCGTTCATCACAGAGTGCGTAGAGCTGGAATGGTGCTTGAGGATGATTACATGGAAGAGGGGTCATTCATGTGACCGTCTTTCCTTTGACACATACAATATGGTCATTGTTGCTTCCGTTCTTTGAGTTGTAGTTTTATTTTTGGATTCCGTCTCTGAGTCGGCTAAGTCAGGGTTTTCAGTGAAGAAGCATCGCATGAAATCCAACATAGACCAGAATCGGTAGATATGGGGACAATGATGCACATGGTGGTTGCTCCAAAAAATCTCACACATGGTGGTGGTTGATACCAATGGTTGAACGCCCTTAATTCAAGGCACAATGTGATTAAGTGATCAGGGTCGTCACATAGTTTGCAAACTGGGACATGTGGTATGGCCTCTATTTATCGTCTCTGGGCTGTTGGGGTGACTGTATACGAGCAAGATGTAGGCTCCTCTCGTATGTACAGAATGGTTTTGGGTTCTCCCTTGTCCATTTGCATGGGTGGAGCTAAGGGGTCCTCCTGGTAAGATTTTTCTAGGGCTTGCAATGCATCCATATATTGCGGCATCTCTGGGAAATGATGAGTATCCCTATATTTATTTCGGTGTGTAGAATGGGTTTCAATTCTTCTAACTCTGGGAAAATATTAGTAGGATGACCTACGACATCACAAAATGTGCAAGGTTGTAATGCCCTTGGTAACTTGGGGGTTTCAAAATTTTTCCTTTTGTTATTTTTCTTGGTCGTGTCAGATGGCGCTGCTACATGTGTTTCGTTAACTGCTATGACCTCTTGAGGTGCAATAGGGGTTATTCCTGTAGAGGTGATGCCTAGAATTCCCAGCATGGATGGGGGGACAAAATACCACACGGGTATTGCAAAATCCATATTTGGCAATGCCATAGTGGCCATGATCTTTTTTGACACAAAACTAGGTGGGGGGTATAAAAATGGGGTTTGCGAAATGGAATATGGTAGGAATATCGTGCCAATGGCTTAAGAATTGGTATTACTGGTTTCTATGTCAGGGATAGTTTCGGTTTTTGATGAGAGCATCATGCAGATCAGTGCCCTCGTGCTTTCTGTGACTCCCTCTGGTATAATAGGGGGATCTCCTATGAATATCCCTACGATGGGTGGGGGTTTGAACTGGCCTAGGAAGAATTATGTATACCTTGTGAGTGGTTCTATGGTTGTGTCTACATATGGTATCACGACATCGAGAGTGGTCATGGCTTTCTTTTTGTAGTATGTGAGCTGGTTGATGGTGATGATCTGATCATCATGGGGAACCATCATTACCCTAAAGACAGAGGATGCGAGTGCAGTAGTGGCATACATATAACTCCACCTGAGGAGAATATTGTAGTCTAGTTGCGCATCTAAGACCTCAATGTCTATAAGAACTGTCATTCTGACCAAATGTAATGGGACATTTTGATACAAACCGATGGGGGTTGAAGGGTGACCGTTGTATGCTCTAAGAATGATGTCAAATGGTTTTAATTCAGGTGATCTTAGCTTTTTCCAAACTGATTTGGACATGATACATGTGAAATCTCCTTCATCGATGATACATCAGTGTATGGTGATGGTCTGAACCGAAACTGGTATTTTGAAAGCGACTAGAGAAAGAAGCCATAGGCTCGCCTTATTTAGGTTGAAAACCATTAGGTGTGAATCAGAAGGATCGATTACGCCTCATGTGGAAAGTAAGGCTTTCCATTGTCTTGGGCATGATTTCAAAACCTCCAAAGGAAACATAACAGTTGATGATTGAGCTAAATAATCCTCTATGCTATAACTATGAGTGGCTTTAGAGTGATGTCCTACATGCCTGGTTGGTCCCTTGACCATTTTTGGAAGGGGCTCCATAGGTACTTTGGAGATAGTTAACTGTGCGATATGTGCACTCATACTTGTACCTGATGGGTTGATGTCCAGAGGTGTATCGTAGTTCCTATTCCTTATTTGGAAGAACAATTATTTGCCAGCCATGTAGATCTTGTGACTGCCTCCTCTGGTATTGCTTTGGGGTGGTTGTTGTTGCTGCATGCTAACCACTCCTTTGTGGGGGAAGTGTTCGTACATTACAACAGGTTTTTGAGTAGGTTCCCCTTGTCCTCGATTACCCTGAAGTTTTTTCAATTCGGGGAGTTCAGGACAGTGGTGGGTGTAATGGCCATATTCATTACATATGGCACAAGGATGATTTTTGCTTAGATTGGGTCTCTTTTTTTCCCTTTGGAGTTACTATTTGGCTCTTGGTTTGTACCATATTTGAAATAACTCTAGAGCTGTACAATCAACAATGAAGTGACCTCGTTCATCACAGAGTGCGTAGAGCTGGAATGGTGCTTGAGGATGATTACATGGAAGAGGGGTCATTCATGTGACCGTATTTCCTTTGAAACATACAATATGGTCATTGTTGCTTCCGTTCTTTGAGTTGTAGTTTTATTTTTGGATTCCGTCTCTGAGTCGGCTAAGTCAGGGTTTTCAGTGAAGAAGCATCGCATGAAATCCAACATAGACCAGAATCGGTAGATATGGGGACAATGATATGTGGAGCTAGTTGCTCCAATCACATGGAGGTGGTTGATACCACAGTGGTTGAACGCCCCAACTAATTGAGCACAAGGTGATTAAGTGATCGAGGTCGTCGCATAGTTTTAGTGGGACATGTGGTATAGCCTCTATTTATCGTCTAGGTGCCATTGGGGTATTTTATTATACGAGCAAGATGTAGGCTCCTCTCGTGTGTACAAAATGGTTTTGGGTTCTCCCTTGTCCATTTGCATGGGTGGAGCTAAGGGGGTCCTCTGATAAAGATTTTCTAGGGCTTGCAGTGAAGAGTAGCAATAGCGACATCTGCGAGAATGATATGAGTATCCCTATATTTATTTCGGTGTGTAGAATGGGTTTCAATTCTTCTAACTCTGGGAATATATTAGTAGGATGACCTACGACATCACAAAATGTGCAAGGTTGTAATGCCCTTGGTAACTTGGGGGTTTCAAAATTTTTCCTTTTGTTATTTTTCTTGGTCGTGTCAGATGGCGCTGCTACATGTGTTTCGTTAACTACTATGACCTCTTGAGGTGCAATAGGGGTTATTCCTGTAGAGGTGATGCCTAGAATTCCCAGCATGGATGGGGGGACCAAATACCACACGGGTATTGCAAAATCCATATTTGGCAATGCCATAGTGGCCATGATCTTTTTTGACACAAAACTAGGTGGGGGGTATAAAAATGGGGTTTGCGAAATGGAATATGGTAGGAATATCGTGCCAATGGCTTAAGAATTGGTATTACTGGTTTCTATGTCAGGGATAGTTTCGGTTTTTGATGAGAGCATCATGCAGATCAGTGCCCTCGTGCTTTCTGTGACTCCCTCTGGTATAATAGGGGGATCTCCTATGAATATCCCTACGATGGGTGGGGGTTTGAACTGGCCTAGGAAGAATTATGTATACCTTGTGAGTGGTTCTATGGTTGTGTCTACATATGGTATCACGACATCGAGAGTGGTCATGGCTTTCTTTTTGTAGTATGTGAGCTGGTTGATGGTGATGATCTGATCATCATGGGGAACCATCATTACCCTAAAGACAGAGGATGCGAGTGCAGTAGTGGCATACATATAACTCCACCTGAGGAGAATATTGTAGTCTAGTTGCGCATCTAAGACCTCAATGTCTATAAGAACTGTCATTCTGACCAAATGTAATGGGACATTTTGATACAAACCGATGGGGGTTGAAGGGTGACCGTTGTATGCTCTAAGAATGATGTCAAATGGTTTTAATTCATGTGATCTTAGCTTTTTCCAAACTGATTTGGACATGATACATGTGAAATCTCCTTCATCGATGATACATCAGTGTATGGTGATGGTCTGAACCGAAACTGGTATTTTGAAAGCGACTAGAGAAAGAAGCCATAGGCTCGCCTTATTTAGGTTGAAAACCATTAGGTGTGAATCAGAAGGATCGATTACGCCTCATGTGGAAAGTAAGGCTTTCCATTGTCTTGGGCATGATTTCAAAACATCCAAAGGAAACATAACAGTTGGTGATTGAGCTAAATAATCCTCTATGCTATAACTATGAGTGGCTTTAGAGTGATGTCCTACATGCCTGGTTGGTCCCTTGACCATTTTTGGAAGGGGCTCCATAGGTACTTTGGAGATAGTTAACTGTGCGATATGTGCACTCATACTTGTACCTGATGGGTTGATGTCCAGAGGTGTATCGTAGTTCCTATTCCTTATTTGGAAGAACAATTATTTGCCAGCCATGTAGATCTTGTGACTGCCTCCTCTGGTATTTCTTTGGGGTGGTTGTTGTTGCTGCATGCTAACCACTCCTTTGTGGGGGAAGTGTTCGTACATTACAACAGGTTTTTGAGTAGGTTCCCCTTGTCCTCGATTACCCTGAAGTTTTTTCAATTCGGGGAGTTCAGGACAGTGGTGGGTGTAATGGCCATATTCATTACATATGGCACAAGGATGATTTTTGCTTAGATTGGGTCTCTTTTTTTCCCTTTGGAGTTATTATTTGGCTCTTGGTTTGTACCATATTTGAAATAACTCTAGAGTTGTACAATCAACAATGAAGTGACCTCGTTCATCACAGAGTGCGTAGAGCTGGAATGGTGCTTGAGAATGATTACATGGAAGAGGGGTCATTCATGTGACCGTCTTTCCTTTGACACATACAATATGGTCATTGTTGCTTCCGTTCTTTGAGTTGTAGTTTTATTTTTGGATTCCGTCTCTGAGTTGGCTAAGTCAGGGTTTTCAGTGAAGAAGCATCGCATGAAATCCAACATAGACCAGAATCGGTAGATATGGGGACAATGATGCACATGGTGGTTGCTCCAAAAAATATCACACATGGTGGTGGTTGATACCAATGGTTGAACGCCCTTAATTCAAGGCACAATGTGATTAAGTGATCAGGGTCGTCACATAGTTTGCAAACTGGGACATGTGGTATGGCCTCTATTTATCGTCTCTGGGCTGTTGGGGTGACTGTATACGAGAAAGATGTAGGCTCCTCTCATATGTACAGAATGGTTTTGGGTTCTCCCTTGTCCATTTGCATGGGTGGAGCTAAGGGGTCCTCCTGGTAAGATTTTTCTAGGGCTTGCAATGCATCCATATATTGCGGCATCTCTGAGAAATGATGAGTATCCCTATATTTATTTCGGTGTGTAGAATGGGTTTCAATTCTTCTAAATCTGGGAAAATATTAGTAGGATGATCTACGACATCACAAAATGTGCAAGGTTGTAATGCCCTTGGTAACTTGGGGGTTTCAAATTTTTTCCTTTTGTTATTTTTCTTGGTCGTGTCAGATGGCGCTGCTACATGTGTTTCGTTAACTGCTATGACCTCTTGAGGTGCAATAGGGGTTATTCCTGTAGAGGTGATGCCTAGAATTCCCAGCATGGATGGGGGCACAAATACCACAGTATTGCAAAATCCATATTTGGCGATGCCATAGTGGCCATGATCTTTTTTGACACAAAACTAGGTGGGGGGTATAAAATGGGGGTTTGCGAAATAGAATATGGTAGAATATCGCAATATGGCTTGGAGGTGGTATTCTTTTGGTTTCTATGTCGAGGATAGTTTCGGTTTTTGATGAGAGCATCATGCGGATCGGTGCCCTCGTGCTTTACGTGACTCCTGCGGTATGTGGGGGATCTCCTGAATATCCCTACGGATTTCTGAGGGTTTAGACGGCCTAGGAAAAGTGTATGTACCTTGTGAGTGGTTCTATGGTTGTGTCTACATATGGTATCACGACATCGAGAGTGGTCATGGCTTTCTTTTTGTAGTATGTGAGCTGGTTGATGGTGATGATCTGATCATCATGGGGAACCATCATTACCCTAAAGACAGAGGATGAGAGTGCAGTAGTGGCATACATATAACTCCACCTGAGGAGAATATTGTAGTCTAGTTGCGCATCTAAGACCTCAATGTCTATAAGAACTTTCATTCTGACCAAATGTAATGGGACATTTTGATACAAACCGATGGGGGTTGAAGGGTGACCGTTGTATGCTCTAAGAATGATGTCAAATGGTTTTAATTCAGGTGATCTTAGCTTTTTCCAAACTGATTTGGTCATGATACATGTGGAATCTCCTTCATCGATGATGCATCAGTGTATGGTGATGGTCTGAACCGAAACTGGTATTTTGAAAGCGACTAGAGAAAGAAGCCATAGGCTCGCCTTATTTAGGTTGAAAACCATTAGGTGTGAATCAGAAGGATCGATTACGCCTCATGTGGAAAGTAAGGCTTTCCATTGTCTTGGGCATGATTTCAAAACCTCCAAAGGAAACATGTGATTGGTGATTGAGCTAAATAATCCTCCCCCTATGCTATAACTATGAGTGGCTTTAAGTGATGTCCTACATCTTTGGTTGGTCCCATGACCATTTGGGAAGGCTCCATAGGTACTTTGGAGATAGTTAACTGTGCGATATGTGCACTCATACTTGTACCTGATGGGTTGATGTCCAGAGGTGTATCGTAGTTCCTATTCCTTATTTGGAAGAACAATTATTTGCCAGCCATGTAGATCTTGTGACTGCCTCCTCTGGTATTGCTTTGGGGTGGTTGTTGTTGTTGCATGCTAACCACTCCTTTGTGGGGGAAGTGTTCGTACATTACAACAGGTTTTTGAGTAGGTTCCCCTTGTCCTCGATTACCCTGAAGTTTTTTCAATTCGGGGAGTTCAGGACAGTGGTGGGTGTAATGGCCATATTCATTACATATGGCACAAGGATGATTTTTGCTTAGATTGGGTCTCTTTTTTTCCCTTTGGAGTTACTATTTGGCTCTTGGTTTTGATTTCGGTTGTCGTTGCCCCCAGACTGAGATAGTGAGGGGCATTGTTGATTACTACCCCCCTGTCCAGAGTCTCCTTTTTGCTTATTCCTAGGCTTATTTTTTGCACTATTTGAAGGATTATTGTTGTTCTCCTGGTCATAAGATTGTCGCTGTTGAGCCCGGGATGGTTGCACTTTGTTTTTTGGTGCATTTTTGTGCATTGGTGGTGTATTTTGTATGGGAAAATGGGGATATAGGTTTCCATATCCCTAATTGGTGTAATATTGTTATGGAGGCTCTCTTGTATCAACATTCCTAGCTGAGTATTGGTTCACACGTAAGGGAGGGTATGAGCCTCCCTACTGTTGATGGTATGGTATTACCCTATTCCTGATATTGTACTAAGGTGCAAAATGACTTTGATGGTAGCTAGGTTTAGATATGGTATGAGTAGAATCGTATGAGTATCATAGGCACTAGATAATGCCGCTTAGGTGACCTTGGGTCAATGACCCGATCAAACCATCTGCAGTATTCGAAGCGCTTGGTAGCTCTTTATAAGTTTGAAGGCACGAGGCATTTGGCAAGACATTGTAAATATATCTTGACTGGGCGTAAATGAGTTCAAGCTATTGGACCTTGCTAATGGCGTCCTCCTCGGAGGTAGGTTTATGCATCACCATGTCTTTTGAAATCTAAGATGTGAGGTTTTAAAAAAATAATTCCAACAACACTCTATCGTCGATTTTGGCTTTACACAAACTACGATGTTGCAGCCATTCTTGGAGATGGTCGTATGTATGAATGGGTAGCTGAAATGCATCAACAGTTCCATTCTCGAATCATGATGAATGGGTAGCTGAAAATAGGTGAGGAATGTGGTATAGAGGGTGCAAAAGGATCCATGAGAAGTTGAAGGCTTCTCAACGTACCATTTCACCGTAGGCCCTGTTAGGGTGTGTTGAAAAAGTCTTAGTCTAATGGTATCATCAATGATACCGTTGGAGGAATACCATAGGTGGTTCAAGTCATAATATGATTTCATGGGTCTTCCGCTTGCTTCCCTTCTAATTTTGGTATATCCAAAGGGAGCTTCGTGGGCCTGGGAGGCCAGTTAAGGCCATGAGAAATGAGGTCATTAGTCAACTTAGTTAGATCTGGAAGATTAAGTGATGCTAATAAGGGTAAATGCGTATTGATTTCCATTGTACACTGTGAAAAAAAAGGTATCTGAATTTGATGGTTTATGGGAGGTGCCTAAGGAATATTAACCTATGGCATGCCCTAATGGATAATTTGTTGATTCCTTAAAGGGGTAGCACTCCTCTTCCCTCTAGGGGTTGTAGGAGGGGTTGAGTGTTGTGACCCTACTCGGTTTTCCACTAGTGTGGTGTAAGGTAACCCTTGGAAGTTACCAATCACAGATGCCCCGATAAAGGATGAAGTGATAATGGTAGTATCATTTTGTCTTCGACGCCTAAATGGTGGGATACCTCGCACTCCTCCCTCTAATGTGGGAAGGTCCAAGAAACACCTAGATCAACAGGGTCCCGTAGGGTCCGTTATGGTGTCGACTAGCTTGATCTTGGTGATATATTTGGTTTTTTGGAGGAAGGAATTTTTTTATCAAAGAAAATGCGATCACTTTCATAAAACAAAGCGAAAAAATAAGAGGTAAGGTTACATTTAATTTACCGCTATGTGATCAATCAAGAAAAAAATGTGGTTTTTTTTGTTTTGCGTATGATACTCAAAATCCTATATAGAACTACTCGTCATTACACTCTCAATGTAATTGGGCCTTGCAAAGATAACTTCTACTGGGTATTGGGGCTAACATCTCGAAAGAACTAGAAACTGCCTTCCAGCAGCCGAAGAATCAACCAAGGTAATGGTATGAGGATCAAGTGTTGACTGGACTCTCACCTATAAGGAAGGATGCCATAATTTTCACCACTAAAGTATCATCTTCCCACGTGAGCATTCGAGTCTTGAGCTTCTTGGTAATCAGCTACCAGTACCGAGGACTATATGGGCCAGGTAGCCCCCAAAAGTACCGCACACACAACATATGTGGATTCAAGGCCACTTACTTTTTCCTACCTAAACTACGTTTGATTTGAAAAAATAAAAAACTAAAATTAAAATTACTTAGTTTCTATGCTAAATTCTAGCAAGTATTGACTGGAATGAGAGAGAAGCACCCAGAGCTTAAGAAGATGGAGTATTATCATCCTTTTTTGGTGGTTGCAACGACTCCTCCTCAATTCTGCACGCATATTCAGACTCATCGTCCTCCTACTTGGACGCATGGGATTTCGACGAAAGAAGAAGCACCGTGTGGGCATTTTGCAAAGGGGAGGAAGCCATGTGAGCCTCAACATTTGCGCTGGTGCCATCCTCGTCTAAGCTTGAGCTATCATGATCACTGTTTGAGGCCTACTGAACTGGAAAGGTCACCATTTTCCAGGGGGAGAATGGGGAGGCAGGAGAGATGGTGGACTTGCAAGATATTTTTCTGGAGAAAAGAGTAGAGCCAGAGGCTTCAAAGGGAGATTCAGGAAGGTGGAGAGATAGGCAAGCAGTCAGATTAATGAGGTCTAAGATTTCCATCTCTTCCCAATCAACCAAGAGATTCACTGTCCTCCCTATAGAGGCAGAGATGGGAGGCCTGGAGGGATGATCGCGTCCACTGCCTTTGTGCCACCACATGCAGTGGCATCTAGGAATGGCAGAGGAACAAGAATGGGGCTGAGATGAATGAGGGAGGATGGCATCACAGCACGGAGTAGAGGGGGAGCTGAAGGCCAGAGTGAAGCAAGCTGTGAAGCAGGGAATCGAACAATGGAACAAGGGATTGGCGGAGGCCCAAGGAACGTCTACTTGAAGCCAAAGGGAGAGCCAAACGCCAAAGCGTGGAGTAGGGATAGCAGATTTAGGGGCCATGGAGGGCGGTGAAGGCATGAAATTCAGAGTAAATGAGCAGAGGACAAAGCTAATGGCGGAGAGCTGTGAGGACGTCGATGGGGGATGTTCGAGGTTGGAGAGTAAACTCCCCAAGCACCAGAATTTAAGCTGGGTAGGGTGGACATGTGCGTCTGCGTGATAAGGATAGGTTTCCTGCATCCTCGCGGCCATGTCACAACTCTCTTTATAAAATTCCAACTCCTGCATCCAGGGCACAACCATAATGTGTTTGAGTTCACTATGTTAACACTTTCTTGGTGTTCAATACCAACATATACTAGTCTCTGTGACAACCTCCAGATCCTCTCTAAACCTTATGTTCCAAATCAAAATATCCTTCCCCCTTCCCCTCCAAGTTCTCCTGAACCCACCAAAAAAAATGGTTGCCCTCTATACTAAGATTTCTTGCACTTATCCCCCCTGAATTTCCATGGCTTATCCTTCCCCCCATTAATTCCACCAACCCCCATCCCCTTATTGAGTCCACAAACCATCATTCATCACTCCAAATAGCCCCACTTATCCTCTTACGCATAATTTAATTCAGGTCAAAATTTTTTAGGCCATAAAGAAATGATAAAATAATAAAATAATAATTCAATAACACTAAAATAATAATATTTACATAAGGGTCAATCAAACCAAAATGGATTCATGAGAATCCTAATTAATTCAATATTGAGTTAATCACGATAATTATAAATAATTAATTAATTCTTAATCAAGATTAAGGGTTATTCAATTAATTAACCAATATCAAGTTTAAGTATTAATAAAGATAATACTAATAATAGGATACTAATGTATTCATGTCAGTTATGAATATGTAGCTCACATACACATACCTCATATGTATACCATTAACATTTATAAGAATCAATCACACAAATAAATCACTTATTAGGTAGGTCAATAACCTAACATCAGATAACATGAATAGGGAGTGGGAATTTCATACACCCCTCCAACAAAATTCATCACAAATTTAGAGTAAAGAGGGTACAAGAATCCAAGAATTAATATGACAATTAAGCATAACAAAATATGGAGAAAGAAGTAGTAATAAAAAAATATCAAATTAACCAATGATATGACTTACCATATAGAGTCCCCAGCTAACCTATAAAATCACATCCTACCTAATTTACTTTCATTCCCATCCCATCCATCCTCTACTATAATATAATATGAAATAAAATATGGAATTGGCTATACATATCTAATGATTAATAGGACCAAAAATGGAAGAAGCTTAAAATATATTAAACTCACTTCCTTAATAGGCAACTAGCAACCATCATCACACATCCAGGGAGTGTGTCCATCATTGGCCTCCCACGATTATAGGCTTGAAGGTTACATGGTGGTAAATGCCTCGACCCATCCTCAAGGACTAGAGTAAACACCCTATCACAAACCACTTTTTGATGTTGGTTTAGATTCTTATCATCAATTATTTAGTGAGGAAGTCATGTCACCTACAATCTACACCTTACCCCATGTCATAATAGTTCATATCAAATAAATATAAGATACAATAGAACAATGTAAATCATATCATTCCTCATTGGATGGATCGACATCCACTAATTTCTTGCATGAATCTCTAACTATCACATAACCTCCTTCCAGTCTATAGGTTAGTTCTCATATAAGCATATACATAACAACAATGTGTGTGTGAGTGTGTGTGTAATCCTAATCACCATATTATTAGATATACTATCCACATACACAAATTTGTTAATTAACTTTACCATGCATAAGATAAATCATAAATCATATAAATCACAAAATAGATAAATCATACATTATATAAGTCATACATTAGATAAATCACACAATAGATAAATCATACATCAGATAAGTTATACATCATACATTTATTTAATAAAAACATAATTCATCATTTTTTTTTTATATAGGTAAGTTCATTTTCCAATTGAAATGCATTAATCTTAAAAAAAATTCATATACAAAAGATCCTGAAAATAAAAATAGGGACTCACATAAGTAGCTATCTAGGTCACAATGTGAATCAGATGAGGTTAAAAAGTTAGGGGTAGTATTCACATATAGGCTTTGCCTCCTCCCAGGTAGAAACCCATAAGCTATATGTGTCCCATTGGAGATTAATTTGGCTCACCAAATGACACCTGAGCTATCAAGAACTATGATCCAATATGTGTAACAGTCAGACCATAAGGCCTCCCATGTTCGAGACCTTTAATTCCATCCAATCCAGTTTGTGAGATTCATCAGAAACGTAATGTCATAGAATATAAACACGAAAACATCATGATTTTTATGGAAGTGGGGTACAAGAGCATATGAAATTGGTCCAATTAACTCTTGTATTCTAGATTCTATAATTCAGGGTGACAACTTTGTCCCTTTCCCAAACTAAATGGTGCTCTTATTGTGTTATATATGAATAAGAAATTGGTATGCCATGTTATGAAACCAACTCCAAAAATAGAAGAAAAGAGAGATCAACGCCTTAGAAATAAGCCACTTCGAGGGGGAAACCTCCTTTACATTACATAAATGAACAATTCTTGGATGATACAAATGACAAAACCTCCTTCTATATATAGGATTCCATGGTGTCACAATATAATCCTATCCGACATAACAATAATAATGTAAGGGCACAATAATAACAATATTTGGGTTACAGGGGTACAATAATAACAATATGGGGGCTATACTAACAAAAATAAGGGACTACACTACTAATATAGGGACCTAACATGCCCCTCTCCTTCAAAAAAGTGTTGTCCTCAATGCTTGAGTAGCTCTGGATGATTCTGTATATAATTCTCACCCTCCCATGTAGAATCTTCAGTGGGTAAGTTCTTCCACTTGATGAGATACTCTGAAATTGATTGATTTCGTAGCTGTCGAGTTATTGTTTCCATGATTGCTTCAAGTTCCAATATGATTTTTCCTTCCTCATCAAGTTCTTCCAATATTGTTTGAACTAGAAGTTTTTCACCTATAACCTTATTTAAGCATGAAACATGGAAAACTGGATGCACTCACGAAGAAGAAGGAAGTTCCAATTTGTATACCATAGTACCAATCTTTTGCAACCCCTTGTTAGGACCATAGTATTTTGGTGTTAATTTATTATCCTTCTTAGATTTCTTGAGGGACATTTGTTTGTATGGTTGCAGCCGTAAAAATACCCAGTCTCCTATATCAAAACTTCTTTTGCTGCGATGTTGATCCACCTGTTGTTTCATTTGATTTTGTGCCAAATTTAGGCTATCCTTTAAGAGTTGGAGAACTTCTTGTTGATGATCAATGTGATCTTCCACTACTTGAACCTTAGAATTTTCTCTTAAATATGATGTGATGGATGGTGGATGATATCCATAAAGTGCCATAAATGGGGTCATTTTTGCTGCAGTATGGATGGAAGTGTTATACCACCATTCAGCGAGAGGTAACCACTTGACCCATTGTGTTTGTTTATCAGATACAAATCAATGAAGATATCATTACAAAAATTTATTCATTATATCTATTTTATCATCAAACTGAGGATGATAAGATGAGCTATGAGCTAGTTGAGTACCCAAACAAGAAAATAATTCCATCCAAAAATTTCCAGTAAAAATTGGATCTCTGTCGCTTACAATAATCTTTGGGTTTCCATGTGGCTTTTGAATTGTTTCCGTAAATGTAGTAGTAACTGTACTTGCTTTAAATGGATGAGATAATGCACAAAAGCGTGCATACTTGGTAAGTCTATGAACTACCACCACAATGACACTCTTTCCTTCAAACTTAGGTAAACCTTTGATAAAATCTATTAAAATATCCTCCGAATGTTGACTTGGAATGGATAAAGGCTATAGAATACCCAAGGTCTTAATTGTATCAACTTTATTTTGTTGGAAAACCAAACATTCTGCCATAAACTATTGAATATCAGATTTTAGGCCATCCCAAGAAAATTCTTTCTTCACCCTGTGGTAATTTTTAAGAAATTCTTAGTGTCCTCCTAAAGGAGAAGTGTTCAATTCCAAAAGAATATTTTGTTTTAGTTGGGGATTCTTATAAATATATAAGTGATATTTGTACCATAGGGAATCTTTTTCCAACTAAATGTATCAGATGTACTGGGATCTTGCTGTAACTTTTGAATGAGTGTCCACACTTATTCGTCCTTCTTCCATTCATCCCTTGCTTCAGTTATCCAGTCTGGTTGGATAATATAAATGGAAAAAATCGATGCTTCCACCTCATTATTATTTCTTGAGAGTGCATATGCAACAACATTTAGCTTCCATTTTTTGTAGATGATTTCAAAGTCATAACCTAGCATCTTTGTGATCCATTTTTTCTGCTCTTCTGAAGATAGTCTTTGTTCCAAAAAGTGTTTAAGACTATCATGATCAATTTTTACCTTGAAGTGTCTTCCCATTAGGTAAGGTTGTCGTTTCTTTAGTGCATGTAGTATTTCTAACATTTACTTCTCATAATTAGCTTTCGTTAAATACTTTCCTTTGATTGGACGACTTTCAAAAGCAATGGGTCTTCCTTCTTGCATTAAAACAACAACAATTCCATTTCCTGAGGCATCACATTCCATAATAAAGGTTTTTGTGAAGTCTGGCGTAGGTAAGACTGGTGCTAGGCAC